>JAUMHO010006015.1:0-13902 GCA_032360965.1 Ulva armoricana | reverse complement strand
GGCCGCAGCGCAGGCTTCCAGCGCCGCAGCCAGCTCTTGCCCCCAAAAAGCCCCCAAAAAAAACACACACAACTCGGGATTCACGCCAAACCCAATGGCGAATGCGGAGGCTACGATCAAAATCCTACGTGAGGGTGACGAGGGATTTTATTCATTGACAAAACACGAGGGATACGAGAGGGGCCAGTACGAGGGCAATGAGGGATACGAGAGGCGCCAGTACGAGGGCAACGAGGGATACGAGGGGTGGCAGTGAGGATGCCCGGTGGGCCCTCGTCATGTATCTTTGGGGCTGTCGTCGTATGACCCACCTCGATTTCCCCAACCCACGAACTAGGTATTAGAAAGATACTAGAAAGATACTATAAGCTACCAGGGGACAGCGAACACCGAAACATTGCTTTCCAACTGTATTTTGGCAACAGAGGCCAGCAATGTCAGATTAGTCGCTCGACGCTGGTAGTCCTCCCTGCATGTTGCACTGTGGTCCTGCTGTGGTGACACGTTCAACCCGCACTCCTCGAGGCGTCCTCACCTACAAGGTTTCAGGGGAGCACATCATACAGGCCTGCCGGTCTGGTACATACTGTGATATCACGGTATCGCGGTGCCTAGGGCATCATCACACATATCTTGGCAATTATCGAGTCCAAGGTAACTTGCACTGTTGTGGTGCAATCGCTTGCAATTGGCGACAAAAGGCTTCCTCACCGGATCCGTTCAGCACATCGCTTGGACATACTGGCCAAGGCATGACCTCAATAATTGCAAGCGGGATCCAATGGGCTCAGTACCTTCACGTGCATCTGGTCGGATATCTCCGCGAGGCTGGGCTGCATCGGCAACGATGCAGCTAGCTCAGTGAGTTAAGCAGTGTTGAGGACAGTCCTGAATGCACGCACCTATACAGTCAATCTGTATCTCAACCCAGCAAATACCGCGTCTTCTGTAGTAGGGCCGTAGAAGTCGATATTTAAATCTGCTTTGCTATATCGTTGTTCTGGTGTGCCGGTATCTGGGACTGCAGCTGGTGGACACGCGGGTCACATTGCAAGGAATTTCGTGGACAAATTGTAACAAAGTTGGACAGTGGCGATTATTCGCTGCTTCGCTTACGCAAAGTTCCCTGTTTTCTCACAGCTGCGTGCCGAGAAAGTGTGGAGTCGTGAAAGCATGTGTGCCAATTCATGTACACAACAATGGATTGAACCTCGATGCCTTCCATCCGCAAGCACCAGCATGATTGCAGTTGCGGATGCCAGCGTGCTCGAGTCGGGCCCATATGGCGAGACAGAATTCATTCGAAGCACGTTTCTCTGGTGTTTCTCCAGCAACTGCTTGAACCTGTTTTCATGCCGTATAAAATGCATCATTGGAATGAAGTGTCAACGATTCCTATGCAACAGCCGCGCTGCATTTGGAGAATGATACAGCTGCAGGTGTGTGCCTCGCCAGAGGCCCGTCCGCAGCTAAGAGCTCAGTTCAGAAGCACTGCAAGGCATGATGCCGATCGCTTGCTCACAGAGTCACTGTGAAATCCACACTCTGGACACACAGGACCCTTTGAAACTCCGATTTCCAGCTCTTGCACAGAGCTATGTAGGCCTCCTGAACGAGTACCCGCCGTTTGCATCACAGTTAGCGGTATCCGAGACACAGCTTAAGAAAACACCGGTTTGATACTTTATCTTGTTTGCGCGTGTCATGCTCGTTTGCGCCACGATGGTCATCCTCGCACACAGCATTGAACCCGCTGGCATGGAGCCCATCCGACAGCTACGAAAGAGTAGCCAGTGTAGAATGTCCACAAGCAAAACCCACAATATCTCCTCGCCAAGGGAGCCTGAGTGGCCGGTCACTACGGCAATGCCTTGAGCCGGTTCATACGCCACACAGCATCCCTGCCCATGCACCTACACCACACAACTACAACTAGCACAAAACCTGAACGCTGCACGATCAAGCGCCGCCTTGGCGAACTGCGTGTGCATGGTCTTACAGCGAAGGTGTATCCGAAGCACTGGTCATCCACTGGCCTCATCAGGAGCTGCTGCGCCCTCTAACGCCCAGCATCTTGTTTCTGTAAGCATCAAACCAAGTCCAGCACTGCGCATGCTCCACTGTCATGCCCAAGGCACAGGCCAGCACATGTTCAGGTAACAGGTGCAGACTGCATTTGCGTATTCGACTCTGACGGAGATCTGTCCGGGCGTCTCCTCAAAAAAACTGGGACTCGTGGTGTGACACGGAGCAGCATGCATGTGCAGCATGGTTGCCACAGCCAACCCAACGGCTCTGCTCAAGTCATCAGCAGACGGACTGGCTCGGTCCGCCACGACTGCCATGTTTCGAGCACGAGAGTTCTGGTCTGCATGCGGGCACACAGAGCGAAGTTCCTGCAGGGAAACCAAGCGAGCTGCATGGAACTCTGCTATGTATCCTTCTTTGTGCCCGTTGGGCCGCTGTAAAAGTTCACAAGGTAGGATGTGTGATTAATCAGGGGCTACCTACGCTTGTGGGGTTGATGTAACCTCCTGGCACCCTGAACACTGCAGCAGAGGGGCCTCGTGTTTGTTCTTGGCTTTGCAATTGCGGTATGTGCCTCGGGACGCCGATCGTCCATGGCCTGCAGTGCTTGGCAGGGGGGTGCTTACAACAGCGTGATCCAGACATGCAGCCAGCTTGGGCCTATATGCACAGATGGAACTGTTACGGTGGCAGTGCTTGATACACAGCTTGTGATCATATCGTGTCGCTTCCAGATCCAGAGTGTGCTGCAGCCCATACGTTGTTGTGGCGTGTTGCGTATGGGGCCCGTGCCTGGAGGTGTGCCACGCTACTGAACACTTACAGGAGGCATCTATGAGGGCCTCGCAAATGGATGTGGCCAAATGCAAGTATGCTGCCTGGGTATTCACTTACATAGCCTCGGCCTGCACTCCATGTGGCTTCTGGTGCAATTGTCGTGTCAAGGCCAGTGCAGAGCTTCAGACTCTCCGAACGAAGCATGTTACGGTCTGCAATCACACATTCTGGTAGGAACTTCATCGGGTGAATCTTCGATGGTAGTTTGAAGGCTGGGCTTTGTCTGCAGAGCGAAGAGTTTGATGTGTTGTTTGCGAATCATCTATACGTTTAGCTGCCTGCACGCACTGGGGTAGAAATCGGTCTCAATGTTTCCTGCGACTGCGCTCGTATCCAGCCGCAAGGCCATCCGACCGGCGTCCTCTCGGCAGAATGCTGTACGCGAAAGCCGCGACACGAGTTGGTCGGTGCGGGGTCCCGGCAAATTGCCATTTACGCTGCGCACAGAGTAACAAGTGCCCTTCGTTGCATCTTGTTTATATGTTGGTGTCATGTCTTCCTGATTCACGCTATATGTGCCTTCAGCGGGATTCGGAAGGCTGGAAAGCGCAGCGGCGCGCATCGGTACAGCGGATGCGCTCTAGGTTGCCTGAGCCGCAAGACGATGCACGAGACCAGAGCATCGATTCCGAGCTCCTCTCCTCAGCTGGTCGCTTTGGTCAGTTTCCCCGCATGGTGGATGCCCTGGGCTCGTCAGCAGACGTGCCGGTGTCGAGGCAGGATTTGCGACAGCCGCGTGGCAACGATATGTTTGCGCCCGCAATTCCAAACGCGACCACGCGGCGACGCTCGGTTGCGTCTCGTGGACCACCCCAACAGTTCAAGCGTCGGGATCCTGCGGAGGCGGTGGACCCAGTTGTTAGGCGCGACCCGCAAGCAGAATGGGACAGTCACGTCGCACATGTGTTACAGCGCCGCACACAAACCTCAAGGACCCCGGGCCCGTTCCCAGCAGATCCTGTAGTGCGCTATGGGCGACGCTCTGCACCTCCCCTTCCCCGAGGCCGCAGCAGTGTGCCTACTCCAGAGCCAGAGGCAGGGCGTCGTCAGTTTTCGGATCTGCCACCGCCTCCACCTTCAGCCCCACGCCAACCGGCCAGATACAGCCCGCAGCTAATGGAGCCTGATCCCTACATCCCGGTGCAACGTCAGCGTCAGGTACAGCAGCGCCGGCGGTCCGCATCTCCCACAGACCTGTTCAATGATGCCAACATGTATCTCCCGGGCCGCCGCACAGGCACCATTGACCTTGACGAAGACGGCGACACCGATCAGCACAAAGCCTCCTTCGCATCCGCACCAATGCAGCAGCAGGACTACACAACGCCCGGCCGCGGCTTTCTGCGTGTGCCAGTGCACGATGCCCAGCCGCCCACCGAGGAGCACAATCCGCAGCCACCACCCTCCAAGCAGCTACCGCTGACGGCCCGCTACTCCGTCAACGACAACGACGTCTTTGTGTACGCATCGTGTGACATCCGCGACTCCCCAGCAAACCGTCGAGCGCGGCTGCGGGAAGCGACCACCGCAGCCGCCGTTACTCATCCGCGCGACGCCGCAGTGGCCCGCACCAGCACACACGGCAGCATCAGCGCCCTTGCAGCGGCCGCGCTTGCGAGCGCAGGTGTGTCGCAGGCCAGCCGACTGGTATCGGCGGGCGACAGCGCAGCGGCTGCGACCCCCGCCACCAGTCCAGTCGATGATGTGGGGGCGGCTACAGAGGCTGGAGGAGAGCCGGAGCAGAACCGGGAGGCTGTGGCCGCCGCAGGCACAGGCGGGGGCTCTGGTGTGTGGGCGCAGCTTCTCGCCCAACCCAGCGTGCCGGTGGGAGAGCCTACACGCAGTGCGAGCGTCGTCGTCGGTGCTTCACAGGGGCCAAGCAGCGTCTGGGAGGAGATGCTGCGCCGCCCAAGCGCCGCAGCGGCGCCATCGCGACCGGCAGAGCCCAGTGCGGACCCTTCAGCGCCGCGTCCAGCCGAGCCCAGTGCGGGTGGGGAGGACACCGGGGCGTCCATCCCAGTGACTGTCTTGGACGCTGCTGCGTTTACAGACACCGCGGCAGGGAAGGTGTTGGAAGACCCGAGAGAGGGGGTGCCGCCAGAGGTGCAGTCTGGCGGTGTCAAGGCGGTGGATGCTGCGACGTCTGCGCCGGAGGCTGCGCCTTTGGTCACACCCGCGTCAGGGCAAGAGCCGGGCGCTCAGGGCTCAAGGTATGATGAATCGGCAGGAGGTGCCGCTGGTGATGATGTCACGTTGGAAGGTGGTGCGGCCGATGCCCCGGTGCATGCCCGCAGTGGTGACGGTGTCGCCGTAGCGGCAGCGCAGGCGGAGGGTCAGTATGACTCGGATGATTGTGACAGTGGCACCGCTCCAGGGCCAGCAGCGCTGCCGGGGGATGCGTCACGGGCGGCACGGGGGGGTGGTGCAGCAGGGCTGCCACATGTGGCCATCCATGCGGGAGTCGGGCCCGCTGGCTCAGCGTTGTTCTTTGACCCCGGCAGCAGCAGTGCTCCGCGGGCGGGGTGGCAACAGCCAGGTGGACGGGTGGGGGTGCTGGCGGTGCCAGCTGTGCCAGCAATCTCCGTGCAGGATGCGGGCGAGATCGAGCCGGAGGCGTGGAACCCTGGCACGCCGGACGCGGCAGCGGTTCTGGTCCAAGAACATCCGCGGGTGCTGTCGGTGGAGGGGAGTGTTGAACCCCCGGGAGTGTGGCTGCGCGATGGGGGGGTCACGGAAGAGGCGACCGCAGGTGTGGCTGGCGTGCCGGTGGATGTGCCGGCGGCGGTTGAAGACATGGCGATTGTGCTGGCGACGCCGGCCATGGAGGCCCCAGAGGTGCATGGGTGCGCGCCAACTCGGCGGTGACGGGCGCTCACTTGAGCACCTCATGATAGCGCTGCCGCACATGGGGCACCGGGTCGTGCCTGCTGCGCATGCATGCGGTTCCAGTGCGAGTCGTTCTGTTTCACCATTGTGGCCGCCCCATCGCACAGTTCTGAAGCGTGATTACTGTGGCTGTATGGTGATTGGCTGTCTTGGTACGTGTGATGCTGTACAGAGTTTCAGAGTGAGGTAGAGGATGACCTGCTCATGTTGTGGGCAGCTGAGAATTTGCGCTGTGATGCAGAGGCTGGCTCGTGGCGGAGACTCGGCCGGCGTGGCAGCTGCGGCTGCCGCCTCCGGCTCGGAAGCTCATGTGGCTCGCCGACCGGTGCCAGACGATCTGGGCGTCCGTGTTTCCAGAAAAGCCGCCGGAGCAGAAAAAGCTGGAGGCCAAGGTGAGGCAGGCCGTGCTGAGGGGCGACCTGCACTGGAGCGTGCTGAATGATGTGAAGCAAGGCAGGCGCATCGAGCCCGAACAGCAGGCGGTGATCGACAGATGATGTGTGCCCCTTCCAGCCACGTGTGCTGGAGGCTATGCAGGGTAGGATTTCATTGGAACGAGTGTAAACACGCTCTCTGACCTTCGTATGGGTTCACCGAGTTGGTCTGATTTTACACAGTATTCAATGCGGCATGGCACATTGACTCTGCTACCGGACTCCCGATCTGCTAGAGTTTAGATCGTATGTTGACGCTAAGCATGTGGGCTTGCTTCCGTTTCATCCTGGCGAACTGTTGAATGATGAACTTAGTGACACCGTCAGGAAAGGGGATTGCACTGTGTGCGTCTAGCACTCCCTCGTCCCACTTCTGTAGGACCACCCGGTTTGCAGCCACGTGAGCAACAAACTTGAGGAGCTGCTCACTCATGCTGTCGGACTCGAGTAAGTCTATTCTCTTCACGATGACTTCGGCTGCTTGCTCATTTAAAGGCTGCAGAACAGTTGTCATCCAATGCCTGTACGCAACTCGCGGGTCTGTTTTTCATCTGTGGTCCCGCAAATGTACCCATGACAAGGGAATCCGTATACCTGTACGCGTGTGCTACCTGACCCTCGGGATCCACTGTCACCACTTCCCTGAAAGCTTGTGTGCGAGATTGCCCAGGCCTCGGTTCTAAAGGAGCTGCTTGCACCATTGTTTTGTAAGTAGACTCAGTAGCAGTGATACAAGAGAGCAGCGGGCCATACAGCTCTCTGAGCTGCTCATTTACCCTCTCGATGTTGGCTTTCCTTGCATCGGCGGTCTTGGTGTGCCAGTACGTGAAGAGGTATCCTGGAGTGTGGGCACACTGATGGGAACAGCATGGGACTGGGAATGTGTCAACTGCGAATGATGCAGACATGCTAGACATCGCGTTCAGTGGGCAAGGAAGTTGACATGATAGGGTTAGCGCACCGGCAATAGCCAGGATCACTGTGTTAACCGGGACAGGCATGTTCGTGATCAACAGGACTAGCTGCGATACAAGCTGGTTGTATACCATGTGAGGACCGCGTCAAAACGTCCATATCAGCCACATCCTGCCTGGAATGTGTCGAAATGACCCATCACTTTAATCAATCAGCTGTTGAACAACACTGTGTCAAGCAAACGGCACCTGGGCGGTCGCAGATGATGACCGCGATCGACGCCGACCTACATTGTCTCCATTCCACATAGAAGTCGCACTTTGGCTGGCTAATGTAGTTTTCGTCTTTTTTGGAACAGTGCTGTCTCCAAGCGGCTTCCAATTTGCAATCACCCATGTACGCATCGCTCGTGCCACCTCAGCCTCTTAGTGCGACCGGATGAGCTAGTGCCTGATGGGCACACGCCAACGCGACAGGCACGCATGCACGTACAGTGATCTTGTGTTGCACCTGGCATTCCGTTGAGTTGATGTTGCGCATTCGACACACACCTACAGCACGTACAGGCCTCGTCTTTGTTCAGCATGGAGACGTTCCCAGGCGTTGCCAAACATTCCGTGTGCAAGCTCAGCCTGGAAAAGTACGCTGCTATTTACACGCTGCTGAAGGGAGGTCATGACGTGGCTAATTCTGCTCCTCTGTGGGAGCTGAAGGAGGTTCGATCGACCCCTCACATGCCCTAGTCGATCACGTCTTTACAGTGCGAAGCCAAGTAGCATTCAAGACCATTCTAATATTTTGGATGTTCCAAGAGAGTGTTTGCCTTTAGATTGCCAAAATCAACAACGCATCCACCAAGGGCAAGAACAGCCGAGCAGAGATGTTACAGCACCTCAACAGTTGCAACCTCGCCCGCCCCCTAATTACAGACGAGGAAGAAGACCCATCAGCTGTGTGCTCCTCTGCGTACGAATACGGATGCCAGCTGCTTGGGTCAACTAAACGTGGGATGTACCGCAGCCTTACCCGATGCCATCGCAGTGACTCGGCTGGAATGAGACAGCCGACATCCACATTTCGGTGCTCTGCAGGACTGCCGGGCGATTCCACCTCCGCTGGATGCTGCGGACCTCACAGCGCTGCTTTGGGCAGCCCCAAGTGAAGAGCTTACGAAGGGCGTGCAGAGTGCTCCCACGCTGCTGCAATTCGCAGGCGTGTCATCTGGTCGCGCACCAAACCTCGGCTCCCGCAACAAGCAGGACCCATCGACCAATCAGTCAATCAGGTCATTCTCCACGTTTCCTCAGTGCGGCAACCCTCACACCAGTGGTACCTTTCAGCAACAGCCAGCGGTCCCTGATCTGTCTATCTCAACTTCCACCGCCCCGATCCCTCATGGCACCATGGCACGAAGTGGTCAGGCTCAGCTCACACTTCCAGGTCACCTGCAACCAGCTGGGGCATCACAGCAGCCATTGCATCTGGCACAGGCCCTCGCAGGCATGGGTAGTGCACAGGCACACCAGAAACAACACCAAACCACCACTGGACCACCATTCTCAACTGCTACTGCTGGACTGGCTCAAGCAGCTACACAGGCTATGCTGCTACAACCCACAGCCACTGCTTCCGGCCAGCCTCATCATCAGCAGCACCCGCAGGCGGTGCCCACCTCAGGTACCCAGCATGGAGGCATGCAGCAGCAGGCACCAGCTCCAGCAGGCCTCCTCTCAACAGCGCAAGCACATGCACAAGCGCAGGCCATCCTCCAGTCAAGCCAACCTAGTCGCGTTGCAAACCCACCTCTGACTCTTGGCACAGTTGGAGCACTTGGCTGCTCCCAGCCTGCAGCTCCAAACCAGCAAGCACCATCCCACCAGCAGCCACAGACTTGCAGCGTACACGCCCAGGCCGTGCCAGCGAATCCACTGGCGGGCTTCACAGCCGAGGGGGGTGTGCAGCACGGACCGGCAGTGGCTGGCGGCGATACACGTCCCGGCTCATGCGAGTCGCCAGCTGCACCATTGTGGCTGGTGGAGGATGCGCTGGAGCTGGCCGACTCGAGCTCTGCGGCGCCAGTGCGGCCCGACGTGCCGCTGCTCAAACGGCGGGTGGCTGTTTGTTTCATGGAGGACACCGAGGTGGATGTGGAGGTGCCGGGAGGCAGGGCCCGCTGCCACAAGCTGACCCATGGGGTGTATGACGGGCGGGTGGTGGAGGTGTGCTGTCGATGCTCGGGGCTTGGAGTGCAGGACTGGGCACAGTCTGCTGTTGTGATGATGATCCTGTCGCTGCGACCTCACGTCTCACACACCCCGGTCTGTGCAATGTTCAGACTTGAGTCGGTGGAAAGAAGCAGGATGTCGCCAACACAGGCTGCTGCACCTTTCATCGCCTGCCACACGCGTGTGGCCAGGAAGGTTGCTTTAGGCATCATGAGCATGCCTGGGCCAAACGTAACCGCGGTAGATTCGATCTGGTAGGCTTGGGATGCTGTCATCGTATTCCTCCATGGCATGTACTGCAGAATCTGCCATCGCTTTGAGCTTGAACGCCACATCAGGCAGCTGTTGTTATCAACCATCGAGTCCCTCACCGCACTCTGCGGTTGGCATGGCAGCTTCACTTGGCAACGGCCACAGCCATCATGGTCTGGTCTCGCCCCACGTCGTTGAATCCCCATGCCCGACCTCGCCCGCATGTATGTATGTATGATTACATCGCCGTATCCATAAGGACATTGACACCTCCGGAAAGAATCAAAACTTTCTGAGGCATGCGCACACACAGGTGCACTCAGACATGGAGCATGCTGAAGACATGTGTGAGGACGGCTGCGCCCAGCTGCACCGCTTCTGCACAGTCAAGCTGTCCTCGCCCCAGACAGGGAGGGCACCCATCACCGTGCTCATGTGGATCGACCTTGCGCCACACCTACAAGCTGCTTCATTCACCAGATTCATAATGCACGGAGCCGCGCAAGTGCGGCCCACCTGCTTCCCATTGTGCCGTGCTCCGAGTGCTCTGTTGCTGCTGTGCTCTGTCAATGCTCTGTTACACGCCTTCCACCTGAGAGCCGTGAAGTGACCCGGCCTCGCGTGTCCAGAGCGTTGAGCCTGCAGGATGCTTGGGTCTTGCTGGATGCTGGAACATCGGAGGAGCTGCCGTCCCTGAGGAGCATGTTGGCAGCTGGGGCTGCTCAAGAGTCGCGAGCACCTGTCCGAGCACCTGCTGCGCAGCGGGCAGCGGGCTCTGCTCCACCGGGGAGGCGTTGCCGGCCATCGAAGGCCGCTGCTTCTGCTCAAGGGGCTGCTGTTGCTTGCGGGCCGAGGGAGCAGCCGTGCCTGCCGGGCTCGGGGGAGAAGGAGCCCCCACAACGACGTGCACCAGAGCAACGTGCAACAGCAGATTGCAGGCGCTCGCCGCTGCTCTCAGGTGAACCTGTCCAGTGCACCTGCATTTCTACAAGCTCCGGTACTGCCGATTTGACCTCTGTCACGTGTGGCTGTGCAAATGCAGACAACTGCTACCGGTTGACTTTGAACTGTTTCTTGCAGGATTTGCTCCTGCGGACACAGGTGCAGGTGCAGCATCACAGGCGCCCGCTTTGGGAACAGAGCACAGCCACGATCCAGATGAGCCAGTCGCCGAAGCCAGGTCAACAGCGCAGCAGCAAGTGCCCCTGTTGGTCGACCTCAGCCATGACGAGCCTGATGCGCCTGTCACAACCCAACGTATACCAGGAGGTGGCAGGTCAGACACCATGGCAGCTGCAGGCACTGGTGTGGCATGTTTTGTATCTGAGGAGCCAGCAGAGGGCAGGCGTGGCGAACGGCCAAACAGCAGTGCGAGTGCAAATGCCTTGAAGAACCAACCAGCAGCAATGCAAGTAGGCCAGAATCCATGTGGTGCCAGCTTGAGCGCGCCATTGCATCAGGGCAACGGGTCTTGCGCTCACCGTCCTGACCAGCAAGGTGCGTGCAACCGCCGTGGCATCTCGCCCTCCTTGCTTAAGTCACAGCAGATCATGTACATGGAGTAGCAGCCGCTGCCACTGTATGTGCAGCGATCCAAACAGTGATATCGTTCGCATGCCGTGGTGCGTATACAGCCGTATTGAATATGGTGGCTAGCGGTCAGCTGCGATGGGCATGCAGATCGCGTAACGGCTCCTGAAACCTGCAAAGAGGGTAGAGAGCCGTGCGTCGGTGATGCTGCTGGAGACCAGGAGGGCGACCAGAAATCTGATGGAGTGGCTCCTGTGTGGAGGCCGCCGCTGGGGTCAGGATGGATCAGGGTGAAGCGAAAACGGAGCGAAAGCGACACCACTGCTGATAGACAAACCTAGGCCGGATGTTTATGACAGAGTGAGCTGGACGGCCCGGGAATATGCTACGTTGGATGTTCACCCAGGGGTGCTGCACACCACGTGTGATCACCATGTATTCACTTGGTGGACGACGCATCCCAACTGTTGGAGCATGTTTCCAGTGGACCTGCCAAGTCGGATGCATGATAGTGTTCAGTTTAACAGACCTCCCTAAGCCAACAAATGTGAACTCGTGGGGACAAATTCCAGGCCCCAAAAGAAGCGCCACTGTTACCACAGATGCCCTCCCGGGACTTGCATTCATTGTCAGCCCACAACCACCTGCATCGCTGAGGTCACATGAATGGAGGCGCCCTCACTTTTCAGAGACTGTGAGTATCCAAGATGTACAAAGCTGAACCACGTGATAGAAAAAGTATGTAGCGCGGACACCACACCAAATGCGCAGCCAACCAAACACGGGCCAAACTTACGAGTCCTCCTGATCAACACTATCAGCTGATACCGGTGTGTGCTGGATCAGCCATGTGAGCCATTTTATGACGCCTGTCTTGGCTGTGGCATTGGCAAAAGCCTTCAGGCCGAGGCCAGACCATGGCTGGTCGTTCGCATTGACAAAAGCTTCATCGCTTCCATATTTCCAATGTGTCTTTGCACGTTTCCTTGTGCCTCGGGCTGCAACAACGCTGCCTCTCTCATCATCCGTTCCAAATGACAACGAAAACAGGATGCTGCAGCCCGACTCGTCTGCCTCGGCTGTGAAACTGCAGATCCAAAAGGATGAAACTCAGCAAGCAGTGCCGTACGATTGCCAGCACACGTTGTTGCAGTGCAGTGTAGTCGTGGCACACCCTTTGAAGAGTCGATCTTCCATTGGCAACGCCGTCTCTGGCTCAGGCTCTTGCACTACGGGTGTACGCTGTGCTGCTGCAAAGCGAATACGTCACTCAGCACATGTCAATCCACACTCAGCAATGTTCATTGAGGACATAGTGACGATACACCAATATCTGATCCCAATTTTCTGATGCCCAACCAAGACGCCATGGGCACTAACAACATGAAGGAAAGTTGCTTACGCTTTCGCTTTGGCTTCAGCTTGGGGTTGCTCTTCTTGTGGCGGCATGGATATCTGATCCCCCAAGGTTGCACGGCAACGGCACTTTCTGATTCTACGTGGACAGACTTGAGAGCAGTGGCGATTTGATGATCGCTGTAATGGCTTGCCACAATCCAGATACCAGCGTACTCACTCCAGCTGGCCACGGAACTCATCGCTAGTAGCCTTTGATAGCCCACTATGTGGATCATTCCAGCATTGTTCAGCGTGTGTAGTGATTGTACAATGAGTGGAAGGCGAGGAGACATGGCAGGAGTGCACTGTTGATTGCCTTCTATTTCATGGACATTGGCCATAAGGTGCATAAAAAGAAGGCTCCTGCAGACAAGCACTCATGATTTGAGTCCAGTTCAGTTTTCAAGAGCAAAGTGAGGTGTTGCGGACGTACTTTGTGGCAGACTCGCAGTGCCATGGCACCTCCGAAAGGGATGTCACAAAGCATCTGGAGAAAAACGCAATGTCAGCACTGCTTCGAAGGCAAGGGGCTGGCAAAATAATCTTGGTGGGCATGTGGTGGTCATCCACTTGCGGTGAAGCACGCTTCTGGTCGATGTGCTTCACTGCTCGCCGGATGAGGCGGGAGTCCACCGGGCACGAACGATGATCATTGCTTCGGTAAACACGTCCCATAACTAGTTGTTTGAAATGGTGAGTGACATCCCGTGGTAGCGACACAGTGCGAATCCGCGAGCCAGCCTAGAAGGCCTAGCGAAGCAGACCGCCGCTGGGTTCCGCTGCTCACGCTTCTACGTGTTCAGCGACACGCTCTGAAAGTTGTATAGTGCTAGCCTCTGGAAATGACGGCTGCCGTGTGACATGTGCTTCCGAGAACCTGCCTGCAGCCGTCCAGTGCTAGGTTGCCATCGCACGCACAAAGGGTGACATGCCGAGTGCGAGATAGCAAACTGCCTTTGCGGTACATCGCAAGTCCACTTGTGAACACGGATCCCAACGCACGTGCATCCCCCCCGGCCTCGTTGTGCCGCTCAAACAGCTTCATGCATGGTGAGCGGGCTGACGAGCAGTCCAACATGTCGTCGGGACGTTGGAAGTGAGAGACTGTTGATGGAATACAGTTGTTGAGAGAGATTTGATTGGTTCTGCCCTTCCCTCCCTGGCTACAGTGCTGTTGTGCGGCATGCGCGGGAGCCGAGGGCGTATCCAGCCCTACAGCGAGACGTGGCTGGGGTGGACTGCTCTCGAGAGGTGCCTTGACCAGCGCCGCGGGGAGACCCGTGTCCGTGCATGCGCTGCAGACAGACGAGCCCGCAAGTGCGCAGGAGCCGCAGGTGCAGGTGCACCTGCGCTTGCATCAAGAGCTGGCTGCGGCGCTGGAAGCCTGCGCTGCGGCT
>JAUMHO010006004.1:0-13908 GCA_032360965.1 Ulva armoricana | reverse complement strand
CCGCCACAGCGCTCGCAGCGCTCACCGCCGCCGACCCGGACGCCGCCGCGGAGGCGCCCGCGCTCCTGCCGCAGCTCCTCGCATGCACCGCGGCCTCATCGTCCGCCCCGGCATCCCATCGCCGCTGCGCCGTCGCCGCAGCCGCCGCAGCCGCGCGGCTGCTGAGGGCGTGGCCCGAGCACGCCGACAGCCTCACGCCCGCACTCGAAGGGCACCACATCGTGACCGCGCTACAGCGCTGCGCAGCTGCCGCCGCAGCTTCTACATCCGGTCATGCGTGCGTGTGGCGCCTCGGTTTCGGCAGCCCCTCGCGGCCGAGCTCCCCCCGCGGCTCCTCCATCCCCGCCCTGCACTCCCTCGGATCGTTGTACAGTGCAGACACCGCGGACACAGACCTCCTGGTCGAGCTGAAGCTGGTGCCGGAGGCGTTTGCGGCAACCAGCCCGCCCGGCGACTCAACAATCGCGGCTCCCACCTCGGCCTCTGCCAGTCCAACAGCCACCCCCAGCGACTTGCTGCCGTCCGGGCATGCAGCAGCGGCTGCGCTGACTGTGTACAGCGACTCCGCAGCGTGCCGGGCGCCCCCGTCTGCTGCCGCGCATGCGCCGGCTGCGCCTGACGCATGCATGCCAAGCACAGCTGCACCCGCCAAGGCGGTGGTGAACATGCGCCTGCAGGTTGCGCCCGCGGCCGGTGTCGGCGCGGCGCTGGAGCAGGGGTGGCTTGAGGTAGCCGAGCTGGCTGCGTGCGCCTGCGATGCTTCCCCGGCCCTCCAGGCCGCGCTGCGGGACGCCGGCGCCGCCGGAGCGGTGGTGCGTCCGCCGCACTTCCCGATGTTACCTCATGCTTGATGCTGGTCGACCATGGATGTGAATGGCTCTGTCGGGTCGTCTGTTTGCAGCGGTGCAGGTCTCGTCGCGTCATCTGTTGGGTTCAATCTACACCTGTTGCGATGTGTGCTTCATATTCCATCCGCAACGCTGTCTCGCACGCATGGGCTGCCCCATCAGTGGAGTACTCGACACGATCACCCATCGTTCAGTTCGCTGATGGCGGTGATGTCAAAGAGCCGCTGGCTAGTGACTGTACTTCCTGCCTCCACCTGGTTTCCAACGGCGGCGACGTTCTGTGATTTGATCTCCGACACGAATCGCTGCACCATCAGCCATGGACCGGCATCTCATGCACAAGCGACACGGCTGGACGCGACGCCTCGACCGGCCCATGCAGGTTCCGTTCCTGCGCAGCGCAGACACCAACGCTGCTGCTGCTGCGTGTGTGGCTACTGGGGCGCTGGTCTTTGGAGATGTGCAGGCCAAGCGCCGCGTCCTCGAAGCCGGCGGCTGCACAGCACTCGCGGAACTGCTCCTCCGGGGCACCTGTAGCCACAGTCTCCCCGCCGGCGCCTCCTTCTCCTCCGCCGGCTGCGGCGCGGACCTGCATTGGCGCACTGCCGCGGAGGTGGACGCTGAGATGGTTAAGGAACGCTGCGGCTTGGCCGGGGCGGGCGCTGGACCACCCGATGGACGGTCAGCGCCGCCAAGGGTGCTCACTTCATCTGGCAGTCCGCGGTCGGATGCAGGCGACATAGATGCGGACCCCGATCGCCCGGCTGGCGGCAGCGCTGCCGCGGGCGGCGCGCATGCATGCCCCGGTACGGCGGCAGGCCTGCGCGAAGCTGCGGTGCTGCTCGGGGCGGTGCTGGATGCCACGTCAGCATCGGCGATGCAGCAGCTCTCCCTCACGCTCCACAGCAGGCCGCTCGCTGGCGTGGCTAAGGGGGTTTTGGGAGCGACTGCGTCGCTCGTGGCCACATTTGGCAGCGGCCGGTGTCCCCGCAAAGGTGTGGTTCTGGTTCATTGTCGCACGTGCATCCTCTGCGCATACTCGATGCGCACCTGTGCATGCATGAGACAGTTACGGCGACGTGAAGCCGCGCATCGAGTGCATGCACAGCAAACGTACACACACATGTGTGCTGACGGCTGCACAACATCGGCATGCGGACCGGGGAGCCATTGCATGTGGTGAGATGGTGGGGTGTGCAGGGCAGCGGGTGGCGTCCCCAGGTCAGCATGTGTGCGGCGTTGAGCGGATGCATGACGACGGGCACGTGAGGCGGGTGCGCATGGCGGCCACGGAGGCGCGCGCGTTCGCACAGATCGCCGCCGTGATCGACGCCCTCGGCGCCGCGCCGCTGCCGGCGCTGCCGGCAGCACAGGCGCCGCAGCGGCGGCTGCTGCGCGTCGCGGCGTGCCGTGCGCTGCTCAAGCTGTGCAGCGGCGGCCTGGAGGCACGCAAGGCCGCTGCGCGTCTGCAGCGGCAGATGCGCGCCCTGGCGGAGGCCTGAGCTGGCGGGATACGGGGCCACCGGGGGAGGGGGGGGGGGGGGGGGGGGCTGGCTGAAGCATTTGGCACCTGTGACAGTGGCGTGCATGACGGGCGCAGGTGCGATGTGAAATTCCCGCCCTGCGCCGTTTCGTGCCGGGTAGCGTACACAGCGGCACGAAAGCTGCAGCGCAGATCCTGCATTGCGGCCGCACAGGGCGCAGCCCAGGGGCCGCAGTACTTCCTCCAGCCTGCTGCGTGCTGCGCTGCGGAGGTTTCAGCCGCACGCACGCCGGCCTGTTTGACCGGCGCCGTGTTGTGGAAGACAGTTGAGTTCTGACTTTTTAGAGGGTTAGCTTGGTTTCACTCTGCCCCTTGCTTTGAAGAGAGTGAACAATAAGAGCCGCTTGGCGCAGCATTATGCACCGACACTGCAGGGCGCACGCATGTGTCTTGACCCACGTAGTTACTCTGGCCTGGGACACCTTGTAATGAATGAATGGATGTTGGCGTCTCGCACCGGCTGAACCGGAGGGGGCATCAGTGACTTGCAGCGTACCTGTTGCCGTGTGTGCTGGCAAGTGCGGTGGAGTGCTCCTCAAAATCATGTTTCTTGCTGGGAAAGAAGCAGATGTGTGGTGAGGTGTCCGTCCTGTCTCAGTGCAACACTGCACACATGGCCTTAGGCAAACAACTGCTCACATGCATATAGGAATATCTCGCTGATCTGTGCCTGGCTGCTGTGCTTCCTTCTTCGTTTTTGCAGTTACGACAAGATTCCGAACTTCATCTTGGTGTAGTGCACACCATCAGCACGTTTGCCTTCACCAGGGCGGTGTGCTCCAGTCCAGTGTCTTTCCACGCCGTAGGGAGCTGCACATGATGGTGATAACTGTGCTTGAAGACAACGTTCAGTTCAGCCCTTCTATCGAAGGGTCACTGCGAGGCCAGGGATGACAAAACAATGCCTTGCGGTTTTCTCGTTCAGTACCCTCCAACCATGCTTCCAGGTGATCTGTCCCATCAGACACTCAGCTTGAAATCAGAAACACGCACAGAGCTCCTTTCCCGCTCGCGCAGCAGCAGGTGCCTTGTTCAGATCAGCAGGCATGGGCAACTGCAGTTGTGACCATCGCAACTGGCTGAGCATGGGATGCCAGTCCAGATCACACATGGCAGCTGAATCCCTTGCATGCCAGTTGCAAAGGATGTCCAGGTTCCAATAACCACCATGGGACCTCCGCTAGTGGGGGCACTTCATTCACACAACAGTTGGCTATGCTGAAAGGAGTGTCCCAGCATTCAATCTCACGGTCTGTGGGCTGCGGTCTGCGTGAAACAATCCCCCAACCTGCAGCCCCTCTTCACATTGTTGAAGGGATGTGAGCTGTTCTTTTGGGTCACATCACAACGAGTGGCTACACAGCAGCCCTTCTGCAGCCACTGCAGGCTCACCTTACCCTCGGTGGCGCTCGAGTGTCCTCGGCGTACCTGCAGCAGCATCTCCAAGGTCCACTCAGGGTGGCCTGCAATCGGAAGCGCGGGCGCCAGGACGTGGAAGGGCTGCATGCTGATGCGTGGCCATGAGCACAGATGGCATAGCCATATTCCGTTGGCTGGATGGCTTCGCAATTTAAACGAGATTGCTGATGGACGCCCTGACTGATGCCGAACTGCAGCCCGCTAACTGACGATTACTCGGACACACCCATCGCAGGGTCATCAAGCGGACACTGACCCGACAAACGCAGGGCTCCCGTCTTACACGATGAATGGAGGAGAGATCCGACGCTCAATACACACAGAGTCCCTGTCGGCACAAATGCACGCATCTGCGGGCAGCCTCCAACGGGAGGCGACCACGCGCACCTGTGTCCGCACAACACCAGACACCACGAACAGCTGCACACATTAGACAGCGGGATCACAAATGCGCACACGAAATATCGACCGCCTGGATAGACCATTCACTGGCGACGGCCAAATCACTGGCCGCGGGCAATACATCGCTCCTGCATGCTGAAGCTCGGATCAGGGGAAATCGCGTCGGTACCTCAACTCCTGCGGTGCTGAATGCATGGCGCCACGCGGGTGCACAACCCAGCACTGTGGGCGACTCTTCACCTCAAGGACTTCCTTATGAGGGGGTACAGGTCAAGTATGCTTCTTCAGATGCACGGCGTGTCTACACCGCGTCAACTCGTTTTGCGCAGCTGCTAACGCATGCGTGTTGGTAGATGCTACCAGTGACTGGTGCAGCGACTGTGGCAACTCTGTCAAACACTAGGCCTGGGGCTCTTACGCGCAGTACTGGTCGCATGAAGCAGGGTGGTCGTGTTGAAGGGGCGCCGCGTTTACTAAGGCACTTGATGATGTGTGACGTTCCGAACTGTTCGCCATGCTTGCAAGTTGATACATCTGTCAACACGCAAGGTCGGTTCCACTACCCCGCTGCATCGTGGGAAAACACGTTCTAGTACACCTGGTAGCAGTCCTGCGAGGTACAAGTCTACGTGCTTGGCCCTCTTGCCGGACGCCTCGTTCGTTGTGAGCAATTGACCGCACACGTGTAGTTAACGTCCCAAAAACATGAGCGATCCTTGCAAGCCAGTGCGCACAGCCCACACAGGTGGCTGTATCTATGTTATTGCTCTGGCATCGATGTGCTTTGCACGAGTGTCTGGCGAGGTGGGATTTAGCACATCCCAGTTCTGTACCGGGATCACGTCAGTAAAAAACCTCCAGGATGTCATTTCGGCCGACACACTAGGTCAATCAGTCTGTATTAAGTTTATTGGGGACGCAGAGGGGGAGTACGTAGCTCTGGTGGCCCACCATGCTCATCTGCGTTGCAGCAGCACGCGTGGCAACGTCCAGTGGAATGCAGGGTGTGGAAGCTACACGACTCGCCAGCCCTTGATATAAAAGAAGACCAGTATGTGTATATTGACTGTGGTGGCCGGTACTTTGATTATCACAGCAAGCAGGGCGAGCTGGCCATGGGGAAGGGGTCGACGCTGCACTATTTCAACTGCAGCCTCCTCGATTACGACTTTCCAGACACGAACCGAGTATATGGGACTATCCATGCGATATCGAGCTCTATAGTCGGAATGCAGGATTGCCAGGTACGTGTTCACAAGTGTACCGGGCGTCCCCCCTCTGCAGCGCTCAAGGTGTTCGATGGTCTGACCATAGTCCCGTCCGCGGTGCAGGTGGTCCGGGAGCTAGGGGATCAGTACGCCCCGGTTCTGTCCTCGGTTCAACCCAATGCCAGCATCGAGACGGGCCGTCTGATTGACAACGCCAATGGCTCCGCTGTCTACATCTTCTTAACCGCCTTTGACTCGTTAGCCGGGCCGCAGATTCGGTACGAGATCGAAGAGAGCACAATTTATTGTAAGTCTAATGCTTCCGTGCCCGAAGCAATACGAGTCGCCAATGAATTCGGGCCAGAAGTCATCCACTACTCTGCGGACGTCTTGTCCCAGGGCTCCGACACAGAGCAGCCAAGGACAGCCGGCCAGGACGGAGAAGGCAACAGTGGCTCAGACAGTAAGCTGTGGGCATTTGGTGTCGTGGCGGGAGTCGGTGCGACGTTGCCCTGCCCTGTCCACACCAGTGCTCGACGTACCAGGGCTGCTTCTCCGTGTGCCAGGCAACAAACCTCTCACAGGCCCGGCACCACAGCACACACACCATACCTGTCACATGCACTGCCGTCTCATGCCACATCGAGAAATGCTGTGCAGCCGTGGTGGTTCTGGGGCTGGCAAGCTACCTACTGTGGTACGTCAAGCACAAGCTCGGGGCCAGAGGGCCCGGCCCTGGAGCGACGGATGCAACGAGGTACCTTGCGAAGCACTACGGAGCATCCCCAAACGACGCCGTGTCGTCATCACAGATGGGCCCGACGTCCGGCTCCATCGACGGCCGCCGCTACGTGCCTCCCAACCAGTGAGCACCGGGCGGTGGCGCCACGGAAATGCCTCCTCGCCAGCTGCACCTGCAGACTGCCACTCTCCCACCTGCACAGCTTCAGGCTATGCAAGGCAGCGCGGCAGGCTGTGGCCGTGGCAGGCAGCTGCATGCAGCACCGCATGAGTGGCGGGCGTGTGTCAGAGCACTTCCCGTGTGCATTAGGGTCCATCAGGGGCGACGGCAGTGGCCCCGCAACCTGCCGGGTGCCTACGAGGCATCCTGGCATCCACTCTGCATCCCGGATCTCCGTACCAGTGGCAGCGCGCGCTCCTGGGCTTCACGCCCTGTGCGGCGGCTGCGGGGACGGCCGGCACCGCGGTGATCGAGGCTGAGTCTCTCCAGCACGCACCAACGCACCAATGCACCAATGCACGGGCCACTCAGTCTCGCAGAGTGGGGTTGTAAGGCCACGTTCGTGTGGCGACACACCCACGACAGGGGGATTGGCGCCCGGACACAAGCAGCCTCTCTCGATCGGGGGTGGCAGGGTGACCTCGAGGCACGGTCGCTGTGGGGTGACAATGCCGGTGTTTTGCCGGGCTGTTGTCCCGGTTTCCCTCCCGAGTCGACGTCGACCCGCGGTGCATGCCCAACGGGCCGTACCTAACACGTCACGTCACACAGGTTTCCGCACGACCCCCTCAACTGCGCATCTGGCCACGGGCGGACCGGCTCTGTGGTGCAGAAGTTTCTTGCATTTTGTGAGCCAACTTTCAGTTTGACAGGTCCAGCCGGTGGGGCATGGTGTGGCCAGGGGCGCCACCTGTCGCGCGTAGTCCGCGGTCACCGGCGGCGGTGCAGCGAACATCGGCCGAGGGAGACGTCCTGGGGGGGTAGGCAGTAGGCAGGTAGTATATGGAAGTGTCGAGGGGTCAGGGCCGGCGTGCTGTGCCGCGATGCGGTGGACGCAGCGTCACGGGCGCAGGCGGCTGCGCCCTCACCAGTGCCCCTTTCAGGGCTCACCTGCCGCACGGGGGTGTCGAGCATGCGTGCGTGCTGCACACCGCAGGCAGGAGTGCGTGCTCAGGTGCAGTGTGGGCGCGAGTATGGTAGTCTGGTAGCCTGGTAGTCTTGGGTCAGCACGTCGGCTGTGGCTCGGCTGTGGATGAATTGTTAGATGTTGGGTCAGGTCGCACAGACTGTGCTGGGAGGATGTACACCTTTTTCGTTGCATGAACTCGAGTGATGTCAGCGTCCGCAACGTGGGTTGCAGGTCCTGTTTTGATTTCTGGGAGTGGCCATGCTGTGTTCCATTATGTCATGCCGGGGGGGAACGATGTTCGTGGGTTTGACACAGACTGTAATGATGTCTCTCGTGCTTAGCAAGCAGATACGTGCCTCACTATGCAAAACGCAAGGTTATCTGTCCACTTGAACACCAAACGGTGCTGGACTTGGACTCAGTCCCACATGGTTGTTGTGACGGACCACACTCAGACCAGTGTGACACCAAGACACCCTCAGTATGTCAGGACTGAACAGCATTCCTGTTGTGGTATGCAGTTCAGGCCTGAATTGGTGACGGTGTTGTGAGGTGTCATACTGACACTGGGCCCTTGAATCAGTACCAGGTACACCGATGCTGTACATGCGATAGTCTGAGGTAGTTACTTTGGACCGTATATACCTGTTGACAGCCATTCCGGTTCACTTCCATAACAATCGTGCTCACAGTGGCACCTCAAGAACGAGAAACATCCCCCACCTGCTGGGATTCGCAACACAGGACAGTCACAAGAGGGCCTGCAAACAGTTCACGACACTGGTGCTACACAGCCTACTCAGCTACAGCCAGCCACGCTGACATTTTTCGCATTCCACAACACAAGCGCTCGCGGCCAGTCACACCGGCCGTCATTGCAACACGCATTCATTCATCCACCTCAGCAACCACACGGAAACAGACATGCCAAATGTATGCAGCCCCCGTGGTGGAAGTCAGCAGGCAGCCTCCGGGGCGCCCGCTGAACATGCAAGGTATGCACGGGTGCATGGGGCACATGCAGAAATGCATGCAGCCCCCCCATGGTGGCAGTCAGCAGGCAGGCAGCCTCCGGGGCGCCCACACCCCGGTACAAGGTGTGTCACCAGGCAGTCGCGCGGGCTCCCGCAGCATCACAGCTGGTCAGTTACCCCCCCCTCGTCATGCTCCCACATCGTGCGCCGCCAGCAGATGCCCTCTAACATGGCACCCGCAGTCACAGAGCGTGCAGTGCATGCAGCACGGCATCGCCATGCATGCAGCAAAGCAGCCCTCATGCGCGTGCAGCCCCTCTCTCGGTTCCCATCATCAGCAGCGGCCGAGTGCTCACCGTCATGCTCGATTGCCGAAGGCAGCAAGCGAGCACCTGCCGCGCGCGGCATAGGCCGACACGTGCCATCTGTGGAGGCCACACACCGCTGCGACAGCCGGCCACGCTGAGCGCGCCCCGCCGCCGCGCCGGGTCCCGACTCGCCCTTGCCAATCAACAAAGTCGCCCCGAATTGTGTGCCGGCGCCGCGCAGCCTGGAACGCTGCCACGGCCTCTTGCGCATGCATGCGCACCTCCTCCAGTGGCCCGTCCGCGTCGATATGGATAGTGGGAATGGCGCGCGCCAGCCTCGCGATGTGCGGCAGCGCTCGGGAGTGCACCTCGAACCTCTCACGGCACAGTTTCTCGCAGCAGTCTGTCGCGCGAACCGGCCTGCACACCGAGCCGCGGTGAAGGAGGGCCGTCTCCACAGCAATCGTGCAACAGGGCGCTGGCAGCGCTGCCAGGCAGGAGCATGCTGCGGCTGCAAAGACTGCTGCAGCTGCAAATACGCATGCAATGACTAGAACCACCACCCCCATACATGCTCAGTCAGTGTTTACAACATCGGAGGCAGGAGCGCACTGGTACTCGCCGCAGCCAGTCGCGGCCACTTCTGTGTTATGCGCAACAGCGGCGCGTGCTCGCCCGAGCTGCCGGGAGACTGAAGTCTCCTCAGAGGTGTGCAATATAACAAGAGTGACGTCCACGGCCGCATGCATGCCAGCCGGCGGCGGACGGACGGCAGCAGCGGCATGGGCACCCGCCCGGCGCTGGGGATCACCGGCAGCGGCGGGAGCGTCGCGCGGGTTGAGTGTGGCGTTCACCCAGCGTTGCCGCTGTGCTGGCATAGTGGGCGGACAAGGGGCCGTTGTGGCCGCTTGCTCAGAGATGTGGGCCAGCGGCGGCTGAGCGCCTGCTAACCGCAGGATGTGCTCGGCCTGCACGGTCAACTGCAAGGTGAGCTGCGCCGTGTCTCACATCAGGTGGTCACCACTGAAACGGGTCAGGAGGAGTACGGTACAGTGCGGGGCGTGCGCCAACGTTGTACCGTGGAGGGTGAGAGGGTGCATGTGTGGCTGGGAACGGTCGCAGACAGGTGTTACGCACAGTGAACACAGGGATGCTCTGATCAAGTGTGTGCGGGCATTCGGGGCCGCGGTTGACGGAGCAGGGTCGGTGGGGTGGCGGCACCTGCTCGTGTGAGCGTGGAAAGCCATCGACCATGACGTTGCTGGTCGCCTCTGAGGAAAGGATGTCGTCAAAGGCAATGCAGGCCTGAGCATCGCCCACCAGCTGCGCTGAAGCATCTAGTGCTGCGGTATCTTTGGAAGATCTCTGTTGCTGTCGTTGCCGCAGGACATCAGACATAGTAATGCAGCCATCGCAGCCGAGTTGGCGGGCTACTTCAAGACCCAGAGTCCCCTTGCCTGACCCCGGGCCACCCACTAGAAGCGTCACCGCTTTCCGTGGACTAATATGCTCCCATACTGAAGCATGGCTGGACGAAGCACACCATCCTTGCTTCGCCTGCACAACTGAAGCGCTAAGCACAATGGCTCGTCACGCTTGCATTCAGAGCGGACGACCCGACAGGACAGCTGTATTAGGCATGCAGCAGTGTGCAGGCATATCTGTCACCGTAACATCTCGCATGAACGAGCGGCAATGGTGCGGCACCGTCTTTCTCACCACACGCTCCTCGGTTACTGAGTGATGGTGCGTGACAGCGACGAAGGCAGCACGGGCGCATGTAACACGCTTGCCCTGACAGCCACAACACATGAAAGCTCAAACATGAATCCTATGCTTTTTACGAGTCTTGCTTTGCTATGCACCTACGCGACACCGGGAAACCAAGGGCGTGCCGGCGGGACACAGAACAGCAAGAACGGACGGACGATTCAAAAGACCTGCATCAACATTTGTAAACGGGGCGCGGGTGTGTTTAACCAATGCATCGCCTGCCATCAGTGGCTGGGCCTCGCACTGCGCGACAAAGCAAACACCTGCGGACGCTACCAACCCACAAAATTTGATCAGACAACACAGCCAATGTTAGAATATGTAAATTTGTCACCTGAAGCGTGTATGTGCAAGTTATGGCGTGTGAATAAGGACGCAGCGACATGGGTGGTGTTACGAAGCTCTGGCAACAGGCGCAGAGTATCGCACAAGGCAGCAGCCAGAAAGACAGGCCGACTCGTGCTTGACAGAAGACGCTTAGCGTACGCAATGGATCCAAGGTATGCGTGTTCAACTTAACCAGCCCAGGTGTGAATTGAAGAAAACGCTCGCAGCGGCGAGCTCGTGGCGTACTTTCTCAAACACCTGACACAGCACCGCAGATGCGCAACACTTAGATCTATCGTGAGAAGCGTCGATACACAAATACATTTAGCGGCTGGAAGAAGTACACCAGAAATTCACAGATGCTTACCTGCTGGCCTGAGGTGTGTTTGTGGTATTCGTCTGTTGCATTGGGAAACCCGCCCGAAGAATACCAAGCAGAATTCGCATGGACAAAAGGAGTCAGGTGATACATATGGTTTGTGTTGCAGAGAGCAAACGACCGTTTGGCTGCGGAAAGTGCCATGCCTGTGAGTTCACAGAGCACCGGTTCTGGAGCGTGAGAAACAGACGGAGGTGTGCTGATGAACAAGCCGTAATCTCAATTGTAACCGGTTCTACCTGTGTGCAAATATATGTACTGCAACATGGTTAGGGCCATCTTCCGTCTATTGCGGACATCGGAGAATGCATGCGCATATGCGCAAGGCATCATGCATCAGCCTACGAGGACAGCCGCGGACGTGGCACGAAGGTACAGTGCCTTTCTGCGCAGCGGTGATATCTACGGTATTCTTGGGCTTGCGCAAGGGACACGTAAGATACACTCGTAACCGTACAATCTATATACACTGACCAGACCAAACTGCTGAACACACGGCCATGCACGGATGCGCACGGATGGCAAGGTTCGCTCGAATGCGGTGAGAACGGCTGCCTTGCTTGCTTTAGCAGTAGCGGGCTTCACTTGCGGACGTCGTGCACAACAACAAAAACCTGATCCTCGGAGGCACGCAGTTATGGTCACCTGCTCTGGTGGCACATGCAGTTCTCAACATCTGGATGCAGGCAAGCAGCAAGGACGCGCTGCAAGTACGTTTGGACAGAAAACATAGAGATTTATCGTTTTAAGTAGAGTTAGGCTGCTACTGCATTGCCGAGCTGCTTCTGTGGCCTTTAGCAGAGTAGACTGCGATATGAAGGAGCTTCTCGGCTCAACGGGGCATGTGAAAATGCCTAGAGAACAGATTCACATGCACACAGAAGTTTCTCAGAGTGCAGACACAGTTTCCGCACCATGTAGCATCCTCTGGTTTACTGAAACCGAACCTTGCGCTGGGCGCACTGAAGTCCACCCATGTGACGCCTGCCACAGGATACACGTAAATGGCCCCGTGCTCTCCTTCAATCCAGCTTTTGCAATGAGGGCTGCAGCGAGTCACGCCCCTGGGCGTGTAATTAGCCCGACGTGGACATCGGCAGAGTCCAACTGATAACCGGGCAAGTTCACATGGACAGATCAAGCCAGGCCGCTGATGGTGAGATGGCATGATCATAGGCTTTCAAAAAGGGCCGTGTCAAGGTCCTGAATGTCCTTGCGACTACTACGCGGAATGATCGTTGGGGCGCAGAAGTCCAGGGTTAAAGTTCTCGATGGGGTTAGATTACAGATTCCGATTAGAGACTTCAGAAACACTAAACACAACCCTAAGGACTGAGTCAGGTGTTTTGCACTGGCTGTGCCATGACCTACCCTTGCACAAGTGCCTACAGCGGGATCAAGTCAGCATCGGACCTCGCGCTACCTCGGCACGTGTGCACGTTTGACAGCGATGACGCGGCATGACGCTCGTTCACTGCGCGATGCATGCCTCTCGAGAGCTCAAATATACACCGAGGCAGGTGCCAATATTCATTCGTAGCTCAGACCGGTATGCGCGGGATAGGCCTAGCTATATATATAGGCGCGCGGTCTCCGTCTGGCATTCCCGTCTTCCTCCCCCAGCGTCGTCCATGGCCAACGGCACCGGGTTGCACCTTAGTCTGGACGATCGCGCATGTGGCGTAGGCGCCATGACAATCGCGGTCAAGGCTTCAAGTTCACAAGTGCACTGGTGAGACTCTGAGCTAGCTCAGATCGAGTGCAGTCAGCGTGGATAGGGGGGCTGGCACTCCACCTCTAACCACGTTAACTATGGCCAGAGAGCGCGAAGGATCCTTTCCCAATCGAAATATTGGGACGGTACATGGACATAACACGATGTATTGGCTCTGCCTCTCTTCTGCAAAGTGCGGTAGCTGACCAGTGGGTGTCAATGAATTTGGAGTACACAGCGGTAAAGTGTATGTAATCTGGAAGAATCAGTGTTAGCCTGAGGATGCAATGCTCTTACCGTTTCACGGCAGAGGTGCTGTGGCATGTTGACATGCCACGCATGTTGACACTGCCATCAACATGGCCGAACCCAACTCTGAGGCAAGACCGTCAGTCTAGAACAGAGTCACATATTCATCGAGTGTCGGGAGACCACAACGGATTCACCAAGCCCGACCCTCACCTGGCCAAGAGAACTACCAGGACAAATTAATTGCTATTGGCGGGGTTTTCCAGCGACAATGAAGTCTTGTTGATGTAAGCACGCGACTAACGTGAGTAGCTGAACGGCCCATGATCCCGCCGGATATGTATGACCCTCCACAATGATCTATTTCCCAGCGCAAGAGAGCGAAAATTCTTATTTCAAGGCTTATTCCGGTCCGAAATTGGGTGCACAGCGTTCATGTCACTTAGAGTTCAGGTCACTACCAAACAGTGGCAGGTACCCATCAATGCACACGATAACCAGGCTGCACGCGAACAGCGGACAAAATAAGTATATGAGGCATATCAGTGTATTGCATCTAAGTTAATTTATCCTGCTGTCTTGAGAGACGCGGTGGACCTGGCAGGGCCTGATGCATGCGCGCATTCAACGAGCCAGCGCATCGAACAAAACGCATGAAGTTAAACGACGACGACGGAATACAACTTGAACACATATCCTACATTATTATGCAGTGTTTCCCGTTCTAACAAGTGTCATTAGCACAAGTCGTTTTACCCCGAGCCGGGCCGTCATTGAGCCAGTGTCGGGTGCCAGTCGGGTCGCACTAATTCTCGTAGTGTTACACGGAGATCAACACAAAATCCCGGCAGCGCCAAGGGGTAAATCACAAGCCAACCCACGCACACGACAAA
>JAUMHO010005963.1:0-13941 GCA_032360965.1 Ulva armoricana | reverse complement strand
TAGACTTTATGTTGGGCACAATCCAAAGTCAAATCATGAGCTTTAATAGTGCTGCCTATCATTTGAGCAGGTCTTCTCAAAAGAGCTCTCAAACGAGCAGATAATTCTTTTAAATGAAAAGGTTTAGTTAGATAATCGTCTGCCCCAGCATCTAAACCCATTTCTTTTTCGTTGACTGCATTTTTGCCCGTTAGGAATAAAACTGGGCTTTTTCCACCAGACAAACGATATTTTTGCAAAACTTCTATGCCGCTTATATCTGGTAATTGCCAATCTAAAACAATAAGGTCATATTGGTAGGTCTTCAACCAGAAGGATTTTTGCCATTTCCCCACCTATCAAAAGATATCATAATATATGTCTTGCTAAGCAAAACACTTGATAACGCGAATGAATGCAAGCATTTCTACAAGAAGCCACAGCCTTGAAATTAATGGGGTTAATTTCGGAAGCCGTAACAGTAGCTGGTAGCTACAGCGTCACAAATAATCCATTGTTAGCTGAGCACTATGATCAAGTAGTTTTAAAAATAAGAGAAAAATTTTCCGATCTTGATACATTGGTAAAAAACGACCCTGTTCAAGTTGCCAATTTAGACCAAGTCAAAAAAAACGCTAACAATTTAATATCACTATTTGACGACTATAGAAATAAAGTAAAAGAAAAACAAACGCTGAAATCACTAATATCTCATCCGGAATATATCTTAGCTCTCAAAACAGCCAGCAAAAATTTAGGGATGGCATCAAAAAAGTTTATTGATGCCGAAAAGCAAATAGAAGAGTTGAGTCCAGTCCTACAAGAAAAAAATCGCCAGTTAATCTCATTGGCTTTTTTAGCAGGTATTGTTCTTAATGTAGTCATTGCCATTGGTTTATCTTTATTCTTCAGCAAAGGCGTCACAAAACGGCTTTCGGTTTTAACTGATAATGCCGACAAAATTGCCAAGCACCAAACTCTTAACAAGCCTCTAATTGGCGGAGACGAGATAGCCGATCTCGATCAAGCTTTTCATAGCATGGCAAACAAACTCGACCAAGCCGATCGTTTAAAAAATCAATTAATAGATATGGTAAGTCATGACTTAAAGAGTCCTCTTACATCCGTGCAAGGGATATTGACCCTTTTAGCTGCTGGCAGTCACGGTGAATTACCGAGCAAAGTTGTGCAAAAGCTAGATATGGCCCAAGAGGATGTCGTAAGACTAATTAGCCTAATAAATGATTTGTTAGACGTAGAGAAAATGAAAGCCGGTAAATTACAGCTCAATATTGCTCCCATTCGCTTATCCAAAATAATTAATAGCTCTGTGAATGCAGTAAGTGGACTCATTCAAGCCAAACAAATTGAAGTTACTACACAATTTCAAGACAAAGAAATAAAAGCTGACGAAGAACGTCTTATACAAGTAATCGTGAATTTATTGAGCAATGCAATTAAGTTTTCTCCAGCTAAAAGCACTATTGCTATAGAAGCTAAAGATTTAGCTTCTACCACAGAAATAAGTATCATTGATCAAGGCAGAGGAATTCCTCAGGAACAAATGCAAAGAATTTTTGACCGTTTTACTCAAATTGAGAGTAGCGATGCTTTTATACTAGGCGGCAGCGGTTTAGGGCTCAATATTTGCAAAGCTATTGTTGAAAGACATGGCGGCAAGATAGGAGTGACAAGCAAGCCTAATGAGGGCAGCGTGTTCTTTTTTACAATCCCTAATTCGTAACTCTATTAAAGGCTACCGGCAACTAAATCTTCTTGTGCAGCAACACAAAGCTGAACATTATATTGCGGGCTTATTTTCAATTTCAAATGAACTGAACTGTGCTTTTTCTTGTTAACAAAACCAAGTTCCGCATAAACATCTGCTTCAGAGGTATTTTTATCCAGGCGATTAGCTTTTACTTTAACAAGGTCCAACGAATTTATTTCAGGCAAAGTTTTCAATTGTTCTTTATTAAGAGGGAAATTGGTTTCTTGCCAATATTTATCAAGCAATTCACTGGACATATTGGACATAGCTTTTATTTGTGATTGTCGATAAGAATTTGGATTGAAGTCTAATAAATTAGTCACATATTGTTTGGAGAATTCTTCAACACGAGAATCAGCCAGCAGATCACCATTAATAAAGGAAGCCGCTTTTTTCATTGTTCTTCCATCAGTAAAATAAACAGCTGTAAACAAACAAAGTGCTAAAGCAACTAATAAAGAAAGCAAAGTCCAACTAGACTTTAGAATGTTAGATCTTTGTTGACCAGAAGCTACATTATTATAGTTGGCTCTTTTATTTCTTTTGTATCTAGCAGAAACGGTTTGTTCGTTTGCCGTTTTGCCAAAATTAAATTCATCACTAGAAATGCTAGCTGCCAAAATTTTTGACAATGACAATGACTCATCTGGTGTCAAAAGAACAGAACTACTTGGTGGAGTACCAAGCCGTCTTTTAACCGATAGAGCAATACGCTCTTGTAATTTTTTTACAACTACTAAAAACCCTGATTGGGTATTAACAACGCGTTCATTTATTTCTGGAGTAGTAACAGCCGGCTCATCATGAGCAAAAATCTCACCTGTTTCGTCTCCTAAAAAAGAAGGAGCCGGTGGAATGTGCTCATCTGAAAAACTCATTTGACTTTCCTTCTAGATCACAAACTACCGGCTACCATTTATTTTTTTAGAGATATTCGCGCAAGCGAGAAGAGCGACCAGGTTGACGCAATTTTCTAAGCGCTTTGAATTCAATTTGTCTTACTCGTTCCCGAGTAACGGTAAACAATTGACCTACTTCTTCTAAGGTCCTTTGTCTTCCATCATCCAAACCAAATCTAAGACGCAAAACATCACGTTCACGAGGAGTGAGCTCATTAAGCATGCGAGCTAAATCTTGTCTCAACAATTCATGAGTAACTGTTGTTTCAGGACGTTCAGCTTCGGAATCTTCAATAAAGTCACCCAAACGGCTATCTTCTTCTTTACCAATTGGTGTCTCTAATGAAATTGGTTCTTTAGCTGCTTTGATGATTTCATGAAGTTTCACCAATGAAACTCCCATGGATCTAGCAAGCTCTTGTTCGGTAGGCTTACGGTTGTATTCTTGAGCTAATTGGCGTGTTACCTTTTTCAGCTTGTTGATAGTTTCAACCATATGTACTGGAACACGAATTGTTCTGGATTTATCAGCTAAAGCACGTGTTATAGCTTGACGGATCCACCAAGTAGCATAAGTAGAGAATTTGTATCCACGTTCATGGTCAAATTTCTCAGCAGCCCGAATTAAGCCAAGATTTCCTTCTTGGATAAGGTCGAGGAAAGACAAACCTCTTCCAATATATTTCTTAGCAATGGACACAACCAAACGTAAATTGGCTTGTACAAGCTTACGCTTTGCCATCATATCGCCTTGCAAAATTTTTCTGGCTAATTCGATTTCTTCATCAGGTTTTAAAAGTTGTATTCTGCCAATTTCTCGCAAATAAAGACGCACAGAATCTTCTGTAGCGATTTCGCGAGTAGATGGCATTTCTATAGGTTCATCATCATCATCATCCATTCCATTTGCTTCATCATCGATGATTGTGAATGAATCACCTTCGTCTAGAAGATCTAATTCTTCTAATTCACTGCGCTTAGCAATATTTTCGTCTTCTACCAGAAGACCGGTCATGGATCTTTCGCCGTCTTGAGCTTTTGTTTTAGCCATATTTGCCTCGTTAAAAAACTATGTACCTGTGGTTGCGCACAGTTCTTAGCAACAAACGTTTTCTATATTTTCTACATATTTGATAGTCATTTATTGATTTGGGCTAGCTCAAAACTATTTAATGATCCTAAATTTAGCGATCCATGGATATTCAAGCCCAAATGAACAATTGAGTTTGCTGTCAAGTACTACTCATTCAATATGATATGTGCACAAAGTAAATTCAAGGACAATCTGAATAGTTCTATAAGTTTTCAACTTATCTCTGGTTCCTTCTACTTTGTTTTCTCGCATTTTGCTTGGCAACACTTCAACTCTAGTATAAGGGTGACCTTCAACCTTGGCGCATCATGTTACAAGACATTAACCGTAATCCCGCATCTTTAGACTGCATTCATCTTGATATCGTAGAAACCGCATTCTTAGCTAATTTTAACGATTCACTTCTTATTCTTCTTACTGCGCTCTTTAGCAGCATGGTCTTGCAAGAGCATAAGTTGATCTCTCAATTCAGCTGCTCTTTCAAAATCAAGCATTTTTGCTGCTTCTTTCATTTGTTGTTCAATTTTTTTTGTAAGCTTAGGCAAATCTACATTGCTTGATTCAATTTGCTGAGACAACGTATCCGGATCAATTCCTACCCTCGCGCCAGTAGGTTCTTTTCCTCTTAACGTATCAATCAATGAATTAGTTGTCTCTTTCACAATTGTACGAGGAGTAATATTATGTTCTGTGTTATAAGCAGTTTGTAGCACCCGACGTCTATTTGTTTCTTTAATTGCTTTGTCCATCGAATCAGTCATACGTTCAGCATATAAAATTACGCGTCCACCAACATTTCGGGCGGCTCTTCCAATTGTCTGTACTAGAGCTTTTTCCCCTCGCAAGAATCCCTCTTTGTCAGCTTCCATAATTGCCACCAAACTAACTTCTGGCAAATCGAGTCCTTCTCTCAATAAGTTGACACCAATTAAAACATCAAATTCTCCTACTCTTAAATCACGTAGAAGTTCAATTCTATCGAGCGCTTTTACGTCGCTATGCAACCAACGTACACGAATTCCTAGCTGTTGCAAATATTCAGTCAAGTCTTCTGCCATTCTCTTGGTTAAAGTAGTAACTAAGACTCTTTCACCAATAGCAGAACGAGTTTTTATCTCTTTAATTAGATCATCAATTTGATTAGATATTGGTCTAACTTCAACATCTGGATCAACAAGTCCTGTCGGTCGTATAACTTGCTCAACTACTTGTTGGCTCATTTGCAACTCCCGATCTGAAGGAGTGGCGGAAACAAAAATTACTTTCCCTACTTTAGCGAAAAACTCAGGCGAAGTTAGAGGACGATTATCTCGAGCGCAAGGAATGCGAAAGCCATAATCAATTAAAGTGTCTTTGCGGGATCTATCTCCATGATACATACCTTGTAATTGTGGTACTGTCACGTGAGATTCATCAATGAAAGTCAAAAAGCCATCTTGCCCATATTTGCGAACAAAATAGTCAATTAACGTTTGGGGAGGCTCGCCCGGTTTTCTGCCTTCTAAAATACGCGAATAATTTTCAATCCCATTGCAATAGCCAACTTCTTTCAGCATTTCAATATCAAAATATGTTCTTTGTTTTAGCCTTTGTGCTTCTACCAATTTATTTTCACGGATTAGTTCGGCCAAACGTTCATTGAGCTCAGCTTCTATTTGAGCAATTGATTGCTCAAGTTCTTGTTCATCCGCAACATAGTGCTTGGCTGGATAAATTCGAACCATATCGCTTAATTGTTCAATTTCACCAGTTACCGGATTCATGACGGCAATACGTTCAATATCATCCCCAAAAAATTCTACGCGTATAATCCTCTCTTCATAAGGAGGATAAATTTCTACGACATCTCCCTTGGCTCTAAAACGTGCTCTTTCTACTACCAAATCATTACGTTCATAATAAATGCCGACTAATTGACGCAATAAATCATTGCGTTCAATATTTTGCCCAACTGAAATTTCAATTGCAGCGGACAGATACCGTTCCGGAACACCCAAACCATATATACAGCTTACAGAGCCTACTACTATTACGTCTTCGCGCTCCCATAAAGAACGAGTAGTTGAATGCCTCAGCCTGTCAATTTCATCATTGATGCTTGCTTCTTTTTCAATGTATGTGTCGCTAGAAGGAATATATGATTCTGGTTGGTAATAATCGTAATAAGAAATAAAATATTCCACTGCATTATTCGGAAAAAACTCGCGAAATTCACTACAAAGCTGAGCAGCTAATGTTTTATTATGAGCCAGAATAAGGGCAGGTTTTTTTGTCTGAGCAATGACATGGGCCATTGTCATTGTTTTTCCTGAGCCAGTTACACCAAGCAAGGTTTGATATCGATATTGTTTTTCGACACCTTCAGATAGTAATTTAATTGCTTTAGGCTGGTCGCCAGCTGGTTCGAATTTGGCGACAACTTCGAAGTTAGGCATGGTTTTGAATTGGAAGGCGTAAAAGCAGTTTAGGCTTTACCTTCATTTTTTGATTTTTGAGAATCTTCAGCAACTGGAGGAGTCTTGTCCTGGTCCATGATATTTACCGACGCCTTTACTTCATTTTGGGCATCTGTCAAAGACTTCTTAAAGTTTCCAATTCCTTGACCTAGTGCTTTACCAAGTTCAGGCAATTTCTTAGGACCGAACAAAATTAAGGCAACAGCAAAAATAAGGGCAAGTTCACCTGGTCCGGGAATCATATTAATACTCTGCCTCGCTTGACTTTCACACTTAGATCCTAACATATTGCCCAAGAAATGGCATTATTTGGGCAGTTTTATGGCAATTTTGCACCTATTTACCCTTGTTAGCCTCATTGTCATAAACAACAATCGGCTTCGGAAGGTCGGCATTTAAATTGTTGAAGTATTTGCGGTCAGCCAATTCGGATATAGATGCTTCAATGTAAACATAATCTGGCAATAACCCTTCTGGTTCCAAAAATTCGTTTATATCGGAAGTATCAACAGAAGCAAAAGGTCTATTGTCAGAAAAATTACTTCTATTCATATTTCCTATCTGACCAATATAGTTGGGCTCAGGATTGAGCCTAAGAAAAGCAATTTTGCCTTGCAACCAATCGTTATACAAAGAACAAACATGTCCATGATCTTCTTGTCTTTGCAAATGATCAACAACACTGCCAAATATGGTCACATAAACATTAGGCATCAATTTACAAAGATCGGCTATATAGAGAGAACCATCTCTTGGCTCAAAATAAGCTTCAGATTCTTTCAGGTCGGCAACGCTGGCTGGCCAGTTGTCACCAAATATTTTCAACCTTGTTATTGCTTTAGTTACTGGTGGAGAATAAATTTGTTTTTCCAACCCAACATCAGTTAAATAAGGCAAAGCATATTCAGATGATTCATCCCATTCCTTATTTCCATTGTCGTCAAAGAAAAGTACCCCTGGCAAATTAGGTTGCCTAATTTTTTTATTGAATTGGTAATTTCGCACAGTAACTGCATCAAAACAAAGCTTACGAAAATCTACTAAACATTTACCAGTAGCTGCACTACCAGAGCGGTAATGCCTGTTTGATATGTAATCATAAGCTCCCCCTAAGCAAGGAGGATAGAATAGAGGACCAACTGGACTTTCATAAAAAACTAAATAAGCAATATATGGTATGACACTTTTATACTTAGTTAGTGTTGTAATAAGAACGTTACCACCGGAAGACCAGCCAACCAAGCCGATATACGGGTTATATATTTTCACAGGCAGGAGCTGAGCTATTTTTTTACCTTTGGCATCAACTGTTTTACCGCTAGCGAATTCAATTACATCTTTTAAGGCACATTGGCAATTTGGACCACCGTAATCATAAATACCACCTGATGCAAATCCACGCTTGCCCGTTTCTGGATAAGCAAAACGAATTTCTACAAAACCTGATTGAACAGCGTGAATTGAAAAATCAACGCCAGTACTGGTTTCTTCTGATGGAATAACTACAACTACCGGTGCCCCTTTATCAAAACGGGGTTTTTCCGGATATAAAATATTGACAGCAACACCTTGCTCCGGTGCGGCTTTGGAGGGCACGTAAGTACTTACTGATCTCTCTTCCACCATTGGCGGTACATTCAATGCCGGTTGAGGAACATCAGATATCGCTTGTGCTTTAATAAATAACGTGAGAATAATTAGCAAAAGCAAAAAAAATATTTTTGACCGTTTCATATTAGCCTGTCCTTCGGCTATAGCCTAAGGTAATAATGGTTGTAGTTTTTTAAAATCAGCTATAGCTGAGAAATACTGGTTAATAGCAGCAAGTAAACCTTGTCTATTGCGTCGTTTTTCCATATCCGGATCGTTGACCATCACATTGTCAAAGAAGGCATCAACTTTTTGTACTAACTTGCTTAGCAATTGTGTTAATTCTATATATTGTTCGCAAGAGTTTGGTTGAGCAAAACTACTATTTTTCTCCCAAATATCTACTACTTCTTTTTCAAAAGCAGTCCAGAGAGCTATTTCATGTGAGTCGACCAATAGCTTAGGATTAACTGAGCCATGATTTTCACTACCATTCAGAATATTGCCAATTCTGACGCCGGCTCTAATCAAATCCAGTCCTTTATCTTGAGTAGTCACTTTAATTAGACACTGGCAGCGATCAAGTAAGTCTTTAGTATCAGTAAGAGGATCTCCTACCGATAGAACTGATTCTATTATGTCTTTATTAAAGCCTTTGTCGGCAAGTTTTACTTTTATACGACTAAGCAAAAACTCTTTTAAGTCTGACAATGTAGCTTTAAAATCGAAATTTTTCTTTTTGGTTAACTTAGCTTCGATTGCGTTCAACAAAAGTTCCATCAGAACAGAAACATTTATTCTATATTCAGGCAAACCATCAATTAAAATATCAACTACCCCTTGGCACTGACGTCTTAAAGCATACGGATCAGAAGATCCACTGGCTCTTCTACCTAAAGCAAATAAGCCAGCTAAATTATCACATTTATCAATCAAAGAAATAAATCTACCGGCAATATCTTCCGGTATACCATCATCGTGAGTTCTGGGAGAATAATGAGAAGCAATAGCAGTTGATACCGCTTTTTCTTCTTTTTCATTTTCTGCATACCAAGAACCTACATGCCCTTGCAACTCAGGTAATTCCCTAACCAGGTTGGTTACTAAGTCGTTTTTACAAAGCTCAGCTGTTCTAGCTAAGGCTTTAGATATTTTTGAGTCCAGACTTAGACTATCTGCTATAACTGCAGCTGTGCTTTTCAGTCTTTCACTTTTATCAAAATAACTTCCTAAACCTTCTTGAAAGGTCAATTGTTTCAGCTGTTCTTCTCTTTTAGACAATTTGGTTTTTAAATCATCAAAATAAAAGAATCGTCCGTCAGCTAGTCTTGCTTTAAGAACACGCTCTGTACCTTGTTTTATATTTGACTGAGCTTTGCTTGAATCGTTATTAGCAATAGCAATAAAATAAGGTAGTAATTTCTTTTCATTACCCGAATTTTGTTCAACTGGGAAATATCTTTGATGGTGAATCATTACCGTTTCGATCAACGTATCTGGTAGATCCAAATATTCTTTAGCAAATTCACCAACTACAGCTGAAGGCCATTCAGTGATATTAATTACTTCATCAAGTAACGGTCCTGATAATTGTCGTGGCTTACCAGATACAGTAGATGCCGCTTTAATAACTTCGTTTTCAATTACTTTGCGGCGTTCTGTAGAATCTACTAGCACTTTTGCTTTTTTAAGAGTATCAACATAAGTATCAACGCTGGCTATAGAAATTTTCTCCGGGGCCAATACACGATTGCCAAAAGTAAATCTTTCCGAACTAATTCCACTTAGTTCTATTTTCAATTCTTCTTTATCCAAGAGAGAAACGATCCAACGTATGGGACGAGAGAATTTAAAATCACCATTGCCCCAACGCATCAAACGTTCGCCTGATATTTTGCCAATTACATTTGGTATTGCTTCTTTAAATACAGAAGCAATCGGCTCACCTTTTACTTGTAAATCTGCTACAAGATAAACGGTACCACCCATATCTTCTTGTTTTAATTCTTCAACCTTGAGTCCGTGCTTTTGAGCAAAACCCGCAGCAGATGGCAAAGCTTTACCGCTGGCATCAAAACTTGATTTTACGGGCGGACCTTTTACTTTTTTATTTACAGTAGACTGAACGGGAGCAATGTCATTTACAATGACGCTCAAACGCCTTGGTGTGCCATAAGCACTAATAGACTTAAAAGCAATTCTTTCTTCAGCCAGAGTATCGGCCAAAATATTCTTTAGGCGCTCTTGTGCCTCTTGCACGTAGCTAGCTGGTAATTCTTCAGTTCCAATTTCAAGTAAATAATTAGGCATAAGTCTCTTGCCAAAGATTGGTCAGGTAATGTTATACAAGATAAGCCCGCAAATTGTCTTACAAAGTGTTTAAATGCTGGCTTTAAAGCGCAAATTGTTACAAGGGCAGAATTTATCTTTTAATCCTTTCACTAAGCTTTTTTATTCGCCGCAGCAGCTCTTGTGCTCGCTGCATGGACTTTCTTTGGTTCACAAAGTATTGCCTCAAATACGTGTTGTGGACAAGGTTCTCCATGTTGTGACGCAGGCGGATCTTGCTGCCAATAAAACAGGAAAATCATGGATAAACAATGAAAACTGTTGCCAATATCTTATTTAAACTAATGAAACCACTCAGATCAATAAGTCTGATAAGCCTGCTACTCATTACTTTTGTGGCCGGCGGCAAAGTTTGTTTATGCGCAGAGATGTTATTTAGTGACACTCAAACACAATGCCTCTCAATGACAAACAGCGACTGCTGTTGTCACGATGAGACAAGAATGTCATTAGCATCAATACCTTGCTGTGATGGAACAGTAAATAAGTAGCTAATAAGAGCCACAAATACAATTTGCGACTAATCAATAGTATTTGCAAACCAGATAGGATCTATCTACTCAATAGATCACTTTTGATTTAAAAAACAGATTTTTTTCAACAAAATTTTTATAGACAATAAGCAGGACTGCTATTGTTTGTTTTGCTACGAGAAATTAAGTCTTCTTTCCGCTTCCATCATACAGAAGCCGCTTCACAGGCTTATTTCCAATGAGGTGCTTTTCTACAATATCTTCTGCATCTGACTTTTCTACATGGGCATACCAGATAGCATCTGGATAAACAACCATAACTACTCCGTTGCCGCATTGATCTAAGCAACCAGATTTGTTTATACGAATTTGTTTTTTCAAACCTTTATCAGAGATTATGTCGCGAAGTTTTTTACAAACGTCTTCGCTACCTTCTTTGGGACAGGTTTTTCCTTCCGTACAAACAAAGACATGTTTTTGATAAATATTTTGCTTATTATCTTTCATGGTCTATTTCCAATTATTTCCAGAAGATAATTATGGCAGACAGGAAGTGACTTAAGCGCAGTTAACTTATTCATTGTATTGTTAAGAAACACTTAGAGGGAGCACACAGGTACTGTCATTGCCTTGACTTGATCTGGGGAAGTTGCGAAGATCATATCTGTCTTAAGACCTAAGACAGCCTGGTGTCAAGCACAAACTTGGCTTAAGAGCGAAAGCTGCCAGCTAGAGGTCACAAGTCGGCAAATTATAGTCGAATTAAGTAGTTCCAACTACCCATTGTGATCCCCTTAGGCAAAACCTAAAGGGACTTTTTATTTGAAGGGCCCAACTTAAGACATAGTTAAGACAATTACTTAAGGAGCCAAAAAGTGGCCACAAAAGAGAAAAAACAAGAAATTGTCCAAGAACTTGAACGTATATTCAATGAAATCGAAGTCGTAATTGTGGCTGATTTGAATGGATATACGGTACAAGAACTTACGCAATTTCGGCGTAAGCTCGATAAAGACGAGGCAAAATGCAGAATTGCAAAAAATACCCTCGTCAGACTAGCTAGCAAAGACAGCAAATTTGCAGCTATATCAGATATGGTGAAAGGTCCCAGCGCCATTATTTATGGTAGCGGCGATCCTGCACAACCAGCTAAAACACCAGTTGAATATCTGAAAACTTTGAAAAAAGGTTCCATCAAAGGAGCAATTCTAGAAGGCAAAACCCTAACAGAAGGTGATGTGAAAGCATTGGCTCAGCTACCAAGCAAAACCGAGCTTCTATCTCATATGTTGGGCAGCCTGACAGCACCAGCTTCTGGCATGGTATCCATATTCAATTCACTTATTTGCGACATTGCTGTCTTAGCTGAAGAAGTAGCTAAGAAAAATGACAATGCTGCTTAAAGCTTATCCAACTTCAACTAAAAATTGACTAAATATCTAAGGAGAAAACAATGCCTACAAAATTATCAGTAGAAGATTTACTTGATCAAATCGGTTCATTAACATTGCTAGAAGCAGCCGATCTCAAAAAGAAAATGGAAGACAAATTTGGTGTTACAGCTGCTGCTCCTGCTGTAATGATGGCAGCTCCAGGAGCTGGTGGCGGCGCTGCTGCCGGTGCAGAAGAAAAGACTGAATTTGACGTAATATTAGCTTCCGTTGGCGATAAGAAACTTGATGTACTCAAAGTAGTACGTGAAGTAACTGGCTTAGGACTGAAAGAAGCTAAAGATTTAGTTGACTCAGCTCCAAAACCAATTAAAGAAAAAATCAAGAAAGAAGATGCTGCTCAAATGAAGACCAAACTTGAAGCAGTTGGTGCCAAGGTAGAAATTAAGTAAGTAAATAATGAAAAAAGCCGGCTTTTGCCGGCTTTTTATTTGCAGTTTACTTATATAATAAGTATTGACTTCATCTACACTTTTAATTGGTAATTATGAATTGTCCGAGTTGTGGACTATATCATCCAAAAGGCTATGAACAATGTGTCTCTTGCAGAGCACCATTCAATGTACAAACTCAGGTACAAACCCAGCCAACAGATGTAGAAAGTACCGATATCCCAGATACAGAAAATAATGCTTACGAGAAAAAAACAAATTCTGTAAGACAAAAATCTATTAAGTCTATGAAAATGCCAAGCAGTCTTGGCATTTTTTTTGCTTGTTTAATCATACTTATATCAGCTGGTGTAACCGTTTTCTTCTTAACCAAAGCACCGGAGTATGAGCGACTTTATCAAAGTGGTGAAAAAGAATTGGCTAATGGACAATTTGCTTTTGCCGTCAAAACATTTGAACAAGCATATGCTATTAAACCTAAAGAACCAAAAATACTTTTAGCTTTGGCTCGAGCTTATGTAGGAGTAGATCAAGTAGAGAAAGCATGGGACTGTATTGTTCAAGCTCAACAATTAGGATTAGGTGTAGCGGCAGAGCCGGCTCTTGCTTCTGATTTGGCAAATTACTACAGGCAACATAATCAATATGAAAGAGCAGTACAATTATTACGCCCTCTGGCTGACGCCAATATACGAGGGAAAAAAGCTGAATTAGCTGACTTGGACGCTTTGTTCGGGGATGATTGTTTAGCTAATGGCGATTTACGACAAGCTCTTAAATGTTGGGAAGAAGTAAAAGATTTACAAGAAGGCTCTCGCTTCAAAGAAGCTGACAGCAGGCTTAGCACAATTTACCAAAAACAAGCTAATGAATCACTCGCTCACGGAGATGATGTGGAAGCATTAGCTTGTCTCAACAAGCTAAATATGTTGGCTCCTAGCGCTACCAGTTATGAAAAAACAGCCGATATTTATCAAATGGAAGGTAAATACGACTTAGCTATGGACCAATTACGAAAAGCAATTAAACTGAGCGATTCATCTGGTTTCTTAGATAAGAAGCTTGCCAGCCTAATGGCTTCAAAAGGTAAAGAACTTCTCGATTCCGGGGAAGCAGAGGAAGGTTTTGGCTATTTACAGCAAGCTCAAAGTTTAGATAACAAAATAAAAGTACCATCTGCCACTATCCGCGGCAGCAAAATAGATTTGGATCTAGGTTCTGCTTCGGCCAACTTTACTGGACAAGTGTGGAATCCCGGACCTCGCGAATTAAGCTCTTTAAGCTTACGCGTAGAATTATTTGATACAAACAAATCTAGCGCCATTTGGTCCAGAGAAACCAGAATCATAGATGATTTCGTTCCACCACTAGCCGCCAAAGATGGAAAAGGATTTGAATTCACTATAAATGGTGTAAATAAAAATGATGGCAGTCTGGAAATTAGAACTTATATAGACGATGCCCTATACAAAGCTTATCCAATTGGAG
>JAUMHO010005952.1:0-13944 GCA_032360965.1 Ulva armoricana | reverse complement strand
AGCGGGAATCGTTCATGCATCTCCCTGAATGTAGAGCATGTTTTCGTCCCGGATAAGGCTGAATACAAGAGGTGTGACCTGCGGAGGAGGTGAGCATGACAGGAAGCTCACTTTGGGTGAGCTTGGGACAAACTGACGGCCGAGTGTTTACCTGAGACTGCGGTCTTCGCTGTTTTTGGCTGGCGTTGTGACTGCCGTGCACGTGGCGGGGACCATGCCTCGCCAAGCACGTCTCTGCGTGCTTGTTCCGCCTGGCGATACCTGACTCCTATCTGAAGCTGCATGATCGCACAGGGCGGCCTGACCGGCTCCCGTCTCACGAGACGCGCTGGTCCCTCCTGCCGAAGCCAGTGCCTGCTGTCGCTTGTAAGCAGGCGACTGCGGGCGACCGGCCTCTTCTGCGCCACTAACATTGGCTGTAGGAGAAACATGAGGGCTTCTGCGTTTGTCTCGGACAACGAGCGCGGTCGTGACGCCCAGTGGACGCTGTGACGGCCCGAAGTCGCTCAAGCAAGTTGCGCATGGCTGCTGGAACGCGCGCGCCAAACGGCCTAGCTACATGTGAAAGTCCTTCCGACTCTAGTAAGCTTGGCGTGCGCAAAGTTGCTAGTGGAGACGTGGCATCAGAGAGCAATGATGACGACAGAAAAGGGCTTCTCCGTGCCCAAAAGATCGATATCCTTATAAATGAGGCCTCTAAAGAATTGGTCGTGATCCCAGAAGGCAGATCCGTTGATGTGACAGCCTTGAGACCGGGGTACGGCGCCGCCTTTTCAGCTGAATTCAGTGGCGCGCCAAGAGCTGACGGCTCGCATGGGCCTTCGGTATATACGTATGCGAACCGGCGAACTGGCAGCTTATCCAGGACATTAAACACCGGCTGGCAAAAGTAGACACTAGAATTTACTGGATAACTGCGGCTTTGCAGGGTGGAAGATCCGATTTTAGATTGCGCGTACATATACATCCCTTGCGAGCTGGATCCCTGGGAAATTGCAAGGTGCGCGACGTGGCTGGGCGCCGCTGACGCTGACCAGACGCTGTAATTGCGGATCCATTGTACACGCCTACGGGGTGTCTATGCCCGTTTACTCTTGTGTGACTGCTCGGCGCCGCCCCGTGTCCATCAGCAGCACCGTGCACGTGTACCACAGCTTGCATACATTCCCTCCGTCGGTAGTTACAAAAGAGTACAAGGGCAAACCCACAGATCTAGAGTGGACCAAGTCATGGAATCGTCGGCCGCTTCAGCTCATATGTCCACAGACACGATTCCCGAATGAGTTGTCGTGCAGTTGATCACGATCAATGTCAGTGCATGATACTGAGTACGGGCCCACTCGGATCGGGCCGTGGTCATGTGAGACCGATATCGATACCGGTCAACGTGACGCGTTGTCCCTGTTGTTCAGATTTACATTCCGGGTTGGAGCCCTCACTTTAGACAAACTTGGGAAACTGATCACCAGCCTGACACCCCGCCCAGCCCCCAAAGTCCGTCGGAAAAACGGATTTCTGTCAGCCCTGTGAGGCTGGGCTGGTGGTTCCAATGTGACTGTTGATGGCTGCAGCCCAAATCAGGGCACCAGAGCTCCCCGCAATATTGACATGAGCAGTGATCAAACAATTGCAGCTGCAGCCACCGCCCCAGCCACCCACATCCACACTGTGTGCTGGTTGTGCACCTTACTGGGCCATCAGATAGGTGAGCGCAAGATATGAGTCCACCGTATTGCATTCCGTGATTGTTCAACCGTTTTGGTTCCGCCAACTTCCTTGTGTGTCCATTCATCTTCAGTAAAATACTGCATCCATTTGTGAAAACATCTGATGCCTCCTCGCCTCGCACGTTTTCATTGGCGAGTTGTCTTGTGCATGGGCTGCTTTTCGGCGCGGGCCATGATGCATGCGTTCGTCCGCCACCCGGAATGCAAATCACACCGACTGGTCCATGCGGACCGCCGAGTTTCGCCTAGGCCTGCAGGCATCCGTGCCGGAGAAAGCGTAGGACCGTCGTTCTACCAGCACAACTCTTCGCGCAAATGCGAAGTGTGTAGATGATTGCATCGGTGCTGCGTTTCCACGTGGCAGGTGATCATGATCGGGAGGCGCAGCTTGCAGGCGTGACTAGCGCTGATCGTACGCTGCTGTTGTGTGATTCAATGAACTGGTTCATTTTGTGGGTTTGCCCTTGTACTCTTTTTTGTAACTACTTTGTGGTTTTGCCCGTCTACTCTTTTGTAACTGCAACCCTCTCTTCAACACGCACAGTGGATCACGAACGCGCCCGATCGCGAGGTACCTATATAGCTGAGTGGGTTTGGCATACTTGGGGCAAACGCAGTGGCTCGACGTCACTGGAAACGTGAGAGCTGCGCATACATGCTCAGCAGGCCGTGCTCGGTCTGATTTGTGCAGTGGCAACCTGCGCCGTGGCTAAGGTGCCACGCAGCGCATCCTGTCTGCCCCGTGTGGTTCAGCTGAAGCGTGAATTCAGCAACCGGTACCTGGTCGATACTTCCAAGCTTGCACGCAACACGGTGCACGGTTGTCGCAGAAGGGTAACCAGCTCAGCAAAGTCACTTGCTTGCAGTTGCAGCTTCTGTGTGTGGGTGAAAGTGGCTAGTGAAGAGCCTGGGCTGCAGTTGTCTGATTCCATGACCTGGTCCACTTTGTGGGTTTGCCCTTGTACTCTTTTGTAACTACTTGCTTGCAACTGGACACTATGGTCCTGATGTTCCAAAGTATACGAGTTACAGAGATATATCTATAAATCTATATATCTATATAGTATAGTTACGAAAGAGTACAAGTGCAAACCCACAAAGTGTATTCAAAAGTGTGTCAGGAACTTACAGATATGCAAAAACTGAAGTCACATGCGGACATGAATTCCATTGGATAGGATGATACCATCGATGGAGGTTGGGCAGGGAAAGTACGGCTGTGGTGCGGTACTCGTGTGTGTAGCGCCTCCGCTCCTTGTGCTGCCATGTTGCCTTCCCACTGTTCAGGGCATCACCCGCACTGCCCACTGGCCACATGCATGCAGGTCCAAGGCTCTACCGGCGCCAGCCCCGCACAGCAGCAGGGCGCCACAGCCGTCATCGCCTGGCTGTCCAATCGGGAAGCTCCTCACCTCGTCAACGGAATTTCCAGCATCCACGAGCCATGCAGCTGCTTGCGATCCTCGTCGCCCTCGGGGCCGTGCTGAATGTGGCCCCCACACACGCCGCTGAGTCGCAGCAGCAGCGCCGTGAACGCCGCCCGCGGCCGCCGCGGCCCTCCCGCCCTCCCCGCACTCGCGACCTGCCGCCCTCACCACCGCCCGAGCCCCCGGCCGGCGACTCGGCCGACTTTGTGATCGTCGGCGGAGGTACCTCCGGCTGCGTGCTCGCTGCGCGCATCTGCGAGACCCTTCCGGACGCTTCCGTCGTGCTGCTGGAACGCGGAGCCCCCCGCACCGCAGACCAGGAGCTGCTTGTCCGCTCGCCTCGCCTCACCACTACAGCGTGGCAAACCCCGGCGATCACCGAGATTTGGCAGTCGCAGCCCAACCCCGGCCTGGGCGGTCAGACGCGGCGGCAGATCACCGGCAACACGCTCGGCGGCTCCAGCGCCATCAACGCCGCTCAGTGGACAAGGCCCCCTCTATCCATGTTCGACACAGACCTGTGGTCCTTCACTGGTGCGCCTCGAGCTCACCTGCGACCTGTGGCATGCCACCATGCCGTCGCTAGCTTGCACGGCTCAGGCGGCATGCCTGCATGCAATATGCCGCATGCATCTTGACATGTATGCACGTGCCGCTGTGCTGCTCATCAATGAATGCTTTTGTGCCAGCGTCACGTTATCACATGGCCGGCAGTCTCCCTGTTGCTTGCGTGCCCTGCAAATAGGCACGGATAACGGGGCGAGTGCGCATAACGCTTGCATGCGTATCGTGAACTTGAATGGCATGAGGGGTTCAGGGCTGGGCGGGGACAAGGCGGCTGAGCTGTATGAGCGGGCCGAGGCAAAGCTGCAGGTGCGACTCCTGCCTGAAGAGAGGCAGCAGACCTACATCCAGGAATACCTCTCCGCTGCAGCCGCCACCGGCATTCCGATCGTCGCCGACCCCATCTCGCGCACCGGCCCCGCCGCGGACGGTGTGTGGGTCAACGCGATGCCCATCGACGATGGCGGCCGCCGCCAGGACTCGTGCACAGCCTACCTCTCGCCCGTGATGCGCACAGGCGGCGCGTGCGCGACCAACCTGCGGCTAATTCAGTCCGCAACTGTGTCCAAGGTCGTCATCGAGGGGGGCCGCGCCATGGGGGTGCAGTACCTCAAGACCGACACTCCAGAGGATCAGCAGCAGCGCGAGATCTCGGCGACGAAGGAGGTGATCAGCAGCGCCGGGCCGTACGGGTCGCCGAGGCTGCTGCAGCTCAGCGGGATTGGCCCACCGTCGGTGCTAGCCGGGCTGGGGATTGATGTGGTCGTGGACCTGCCTGTGGGCGAGGACACCGCGGTCTGCTCCCTCGCTGCCGCATCACGGACCTTTCAAAGTGATCGGCCAGTGCAATGATCTCGAAAGATTGGTTCACTTTGTTCCCATGTCCCAGCTTCCATTCATGTTGAGTGGTTCTGCACATGTACCCTTCCCAAGCAGTTACAAAAGAGTACAATTCCCCAGTACAGCTGGATTACTACCTCTGTCTGGTTCCGTGGCCATATGTTCATCCTGAATCCACGAGCCACGTGACAGTGGCTGCAAGTATGCATGCGCAGCACAGGGGGGCCAGGGAGGGCGTGGCGGCCACTGCTTCCACCAAATCAATCTCGCCGCAGGCATGCATGCAGCGTGAAATTGCTGGTTGCCGTGGTTGCCAGGGCGCTCGCGATTGTGACGTGGAAGGCTCGGATTCGTGGTGTCTGCCTATGCTGACTCAATTTCTCACGAACCTCAGCCCATCCGGTTGGGCAGTGGTGCCCACAAGTGACCGTGGTAAAGGACTTACTGTGCAGTGCCGATCCTCTGGCCTCATGACTACAGATAACATTTGTAGCGGCCATGCACCAAAGTGATACACCGCACAGCTGATATTATTGTGATACCGTGAGCACAGCAATGGATGACTGCAGGCACATCGTTTATCGCACCAGTAGCGACCACAGTGCGTGGTTCATGCATGCAGGCCCGCGGCGGCCCTCTGATACAAGATCAGTACACCACAGTGCCGGTCGCGCCCGAAATCAACGAAACCATGGTCAACTCGGCAGCCGCGCGCGCCACGTTTGCTGCTGGAGACGGCGGCGTCCTGGCGATCGCCTTCACTGGCAGTAATGGCGCCCTCGCGGCCGAGCAGTGCTACTTCATCTCCAGCAGTTTTAACGCTGCGGACGACCCCGCAAATGTCTTCACATCCTTTGCCGGCATAAACCCAACCGCACGCGGCTTTGTTCGCGCCGTGAGCACCGACCCCCGCAACTCCACGGCCCTGCATACGAATTTTTTCGGCAACGAGGAGGACGTGCAGCGGGGGGTCAGGTGTCTGCAGCGGCTGCAAGACGTGCACACGCAGCTGGCGCCGGTGCTGGGACTCGAGCCGGTGGTGCCAGCTCCGCAGGTCAACGCCGAGACGGGCAGCGAGACGGTGCCACCATCCACGTCCTCTATTTTTGACTGTGCGTCGGGCTGCGCGCTGGGAGAGGTCGTGGATGGGGAGTTTCAGGTGCTGGGCGTGGAGGGGCTGCGGGTGGTGGACGCATCGGTGCTGCCGGAGCTGCCCCCCTACGCTGGGCCGCTAGCTACTGTGTACATGCTTGCTGAGCTGGCGGCGGAGACCATCGTTTCGGCGCATCAATAGAGGGGGGGTTGTGGGGGAGGGCGCGAGTGCCGTCTCCCGTTGCCATAATTGCGTTTGATCTGGCCGTCATCCTGATCCGTTCAGTGAGAGGGGCGTGGGCCACCAGACGTCAGACCGACTCCCGACCATCAATGGGAAGCGTGGCCATGTCGTCATAGGGTGTGTTTAGAGGTTTGTTCAACCACGGGCTGCCTATGAGACATTTGGGAATGCTGCGTACGCGCCATTGGCAGTGAATGAGCATCTGTGTGATAGCATGCATGTTTTGAAAGCGCAAAAGGCGCTGTATGCACTGGGGAAGTTTTGGAGGGTGTGCTTCGAAGCACGGGTCGGAATTCCGACCTTCTGCCCTTTGTATACTATGCTTTACTACTGCACTTCAAGTTGTAACACAGAAAATCAATCAGGTGTCACGCCAATCCCAACATGGTATCAGCCACTACGCCCCTGTGTAAATGGGCAGATGCATATGCGGCGTCCAACACGGAAAGGCCCACCACAGTGTTGCCCCACCTGGAACCAGAGACCTGGTAGCTGCTGCCCTAGGCCCAGCCGCCGCATGTAAGCGGACAGGTCACAACCGGTATAACATTGGGAGGCAAACATGTTGGTGCACAGAATGGCATTAACAGTGCGGGCCGGTGCATAGGACATGCATATATATGGTGCAAAGGCAATGGACCGTACTTCGTGTGCAGCAGGTAAAGGCCGACCAGGCGTGGTTGCGCTCATGTAATTAGGAATATGATGCTCTAGCACTACTGTAATTGAGTCGATGGCTCTGGCCTGCTTTGGACGGCAGCATATCGCCTGCAACCGTGCTCCGAAGCGCATCCCGGGGCCGGGGCCCGTGTGTCGCATGCGTCGCTAATTACTACAAGAACGATCGATATATAGTTATAATGCATCGTGATTCCGTGGCATTGGGATCAGTGGCACCACACAATAGCATCAGCACCCATTATATATACCCGGGTGGCAGTCGATTGGGTCTACTGGCTCCGGTCAGATGTTCTGTACTGCACAAGCGCACCAATTGCAAGGTAGCGGATATCCACATTGTGCCGCGCCTGACTCGATCGCCACCTCTGCTGACCTAACCTGATATCAAGGATCTTTGCCGATGACTGTTGTGGCCTTTGTATCTATCAAGTCGGGCAAAATAGAGTAGAACAACGATATGAGCTCGAGCTCGCGTGGATGCGCAAAGTGGGCATCCACCTCGTTTGGCAGCATATGCATGCAGGCGGTACAGCGTCCCTCCGCGATACAGGCACACATCCCACCGACCATATATATGCTATGTTCTGATGTTGATACGGCAGAAATCGAGGTGTTCCCTGCATGCGCGGGCGTTTGCTGTGGTTGCCCACCTATCGGTGCACACCCAAAGTGTGCATCCTCAAACAAGGTGTTCACCCAGGACTGGGCGGGCACGCACGGGTGGGAACCCACACATTATCGCCAGATCGACACCATTGCATATATTAAGTTAGTACTGTATTGTCTCGTGATTACTTACAATGGTACTTGTGTAGATTCAGTATTTTACTAGGAATCAGCTGGGTGAGAAGAGACTAGAAGTCGAATAGGGCCAGCGGGCCACACATATTCATTCATGCGTCCGTGCATGCGGCCGACGGGCCAAACTTCCATGCATGCGGCAGTGCACACGCGGCCGGCGGGCCACACATGGCACTCTTATCTCTGCGCACATACGCAGCATCTTGCGTTTCTCTAGATCGTCAAGTTGGTATTTCATGGCTCTCAGTCATGCATCAAGCGTGCCCCAGCCCACAAACAGCACCCGACCCCGGGCCCCATGATGGTACAATTTGAGCAATCCCTACCTGTGGGAGAGCGCTGGTGACGTGCACCTGTAGCCTCGTTCTGATCAACGGATAGACGTACCACGCCCCTTGCCATTGGCGCAGTTTCATGGGCAGGCCGTTCAGTCTGAGGACCCTGCCAGGTACATGTCGCTTTCTGGGTTAAACTGCAGCATGCCGACAAGGCTGTCAGAGGACGGAACACCATGAATGATCCCATCGGGAGGCATCGGCGATGCTGTTAGGCTAACGGCTGCGGAAAAATTAGACATCGGTGGCACCGCAGCGTGCGCCAAATCTCCGGTACCTTCTGGACAGGCCGGCGGATGCGGTGATACAATCAGAGCCCGCGGACTGTCCGCCAGAGCGGTGGAGGGGACAGGCAGGTGCAGCGGTGGCGGCGGAGGGGGCGGGGGAATTGCGCCGTACGGGGTGACGTTGATCGCCGTGGCTGCGGAAATGCTGACCTGAATGGTGGGCCGCAGCGCTGCGGTGCGGAACGGCTGCCAGGGCACCCCTCGGCCGTGCCGCACGGGACTCTGCGCCTCAAACCCGTGCCTGAGCCACGAGGGGCCTTCTGGTGGCGGTGCATTGCACGGGTCCAGCACGGAAGCGGCGTGGTGGGCCGTATGCATGGCGCATTCCGGGTGGGCTGGGGGGGCATGCGGGGATGAGTATTCGGCAGCGGGGACTGTAGGAGGTATTGCATGCATTGCACTTGTAGCCATGCGTGGCAGCGGCATGCTAGTGGAAATTTGGGGCATGTCCGGAGGCGCAGTGGACTCGGGTGGAGTGCCGTTTGGTTGGTGGGTGGTGGTAGAAGTGCTAGCGAAACCGCCAGACGTCCCGGCCGTGGGCGATTGAACTAGATGGGAAGTGGAAGAGGAAGAGGAAGCGGAGAAGGGCGGCCTGGAGCCGAGGCCACGGATGGTGGCTTGCTCCTCCGACGAAAGCAGTAGGCCGTGACAGGTACGCTTCGCCGCCTGCATGCGCTCTCACAGGTTATAGACTTGGCCGTCCACACAAGAGCTGTGGCGTGCGAATGTTCGCTGCCAGTGCTGCCGGTGCTGCTCCAATGCATGGTCTTCCTACTTGTTATCATCACGATAGAGCTGGGGAGGAGCAGTAGCCAGCGTAGCGCATCCGCAGCACTGTGCACAACAGCACAGCACAGCACAGCACAGCACTGATCACGTCTGCTACAGCTGCGGCTTCTTGCCCAAGGTCGATCATGCTTTGCACACTTCCTACAGTATATGATACCTGCGCATATGATACCTGGGCCATGACCCGTGAGAGCGCACACGCAGGCGCATGCATATGCGCTGTCCCAGGTATGATCAACGGGGCCATCATGCGGCTGGTTCTCGGCGTAGACTCCCAGAGAGTAGCGTATGGTCTGGACAAAACAACAGATAGCCTCCTAACCCCTAAACCCTAGCGCTAGGTGTTGGAAACGATGCACCAGACCAATATTACAGTCGAGTACAGCACCTATATGTGCTGCACTCCAGCATCACTTATCACCACAGTGACCTCTCAGTGGCATGCATGTGTGGCGACAGGCACCGCACACATGCACTGCATGCATATCTCACAGCAATAGGGGGCCGTCCGCCCCAACCGGTAGGGGTGCTGTGGCCGATGCCCGTTTCGGTTTGGCGTGATGCCCGATTCCTGTGTTTTTTTAAGGGGCCCACCAGCGCACACCTGTGCCAGGCTCCGGAGGCACTTAACCTCATCCTCCCACAGATCAACACGGTAGCGGACGTTCCGTCGTGGATGCATGAGAAGCCCAGCCGAACGCATTTCCACCAGCCTGCGCTTCCGCGTCTGCTCCCCTTCTGCGCGCGGCAGCCGGGCATGCATGACTGGGAGTTCACGGCCGCTATGGCCCCCCACCTTTTGGACCGTGTGTTGCTCCTGCGTCGGGACCATCGAGCATGCGCCCTTCCCATTCGCCGCAGCTGCGATGGCTGTAGCTTGCGTCGCGCCCGGCACCGGCCCGGTAGCAGCACCTGTGGCAGCAGGGGGGCCGATGGCAGCGGTTACGGCGTGCTGCGCTGGCAGAGATGGCTGCCCCATGTCGGCGCCGATACCGCTAAACGCGGCGGCTGCAGGCGTTGTGCCAGCAGCCATGCTGCCGTTGGAAGGGAGCCCCGGCGGCTCCGGCACATTAGAACCCAACAGGGAGTCTCCGGGCTGTGGAGTGTTCGCATCGGCGCCCCGCCGCTCCAGCATCTGCTCCGCCTCGATGTCCGCTCTATGTGTCTCGTAAAACATCTCCAAGTTGAGCCGCCTCTCGAGGTTTAGCGGCGGCAGGGTGGTGAATCCATGCGGGTGCTGCTCCACCCGAAGGAGGAACGCCGCGGCGAGCACTGCCGCAACAACGAGAACCGACATTGCGTGCTTCGGGTCTTCCATGTCACGCAGCTTGTCTGGCAGCTGGATGGGCGCCACAGCGGCGTCAGAGTGCCACAGGCCGATCGGCCTCATCCTGTCTGGGAACGGATCCTTGCTGGCAAGAATGAACTTATCGTTTCCTGCTACGGATCGGAAGAGGGTGCGCACGAGAACCCGCATCTCGTCACTGTCTTGGACCGAGATCTTGACATGGTACTCATTCCTCCGAGGTCCAGTCCGGTAGGGGAAGAACACATCTGCAGCAGTGGTGCGCTATTGAGCAGATTTTTTGGGGCTAAGTCCCCGCAATCAGCCCGAATAAATCAGCTGTCACCTGTTGACTGACCATGATCGATGAAGATCGGTATGCACGCATTAGACTCGTCGTGGCGAATCCGCAACTTGCATTTCATATGCACATCGCCCCACATAACTGACATCTGCAGTGTTCATATACCTCGTGATGTGTGTGTCTATGAGATGGATCTGCACCCGCCTGCCCTTCGATGCTGTGGAACATGTGCGACAGGAACAGCTGGAGGACCGTGGCCTGAGGGGCCTCCATGCACAGCCTCAGTGCTGCCGCAAACACTGGCATGCCCGTCGTCTTGCCAATGCCTGTGTTGCCGTACTTGCGGCTTGTGCTGGGTAGCCCTGCTGAGCCCCTGCACATGCATTCTCACAGTTCAATTGGGAAGTGTGTTGCTGTACACTGTGGCACGTCAGAGAGAGAGAGAGAGAGAGAGAGAGAGAGAGAGAGAGAGAGAGAGAGAGAGAGAGAGAGAGAGTCAAAGCGATCGGGCATCACGCTATACTCAAATGGGCATCAGCCACAGAACTCCTGCTGGTAGGAGCTTCTGAGAGCAGAGCATGACGATGCCACAGAGTAGCTTCATGTTCACTCAGATCCTTCGCCTGGGTTTCTCACAAAATGTGTGTGGCTGCTGCAAGGAGTGGGTCCATGTCATCAACTGAGGATGACTCATGTGGGCTTGCATTCTACACGGAAATCGTGATATGCACCAGGTTTGTGTGCGATGCCTTATCAAGCAACAAATCAGCATCTATGCATCCAAGTGATGCAGGATTACAGGTTGTCGTGCCAGACAAAGATGATTGCCTGCGTGGCCAGAGGTGCAGCCATCCGCAAGACCTGTCGAGCCGAGATGCTGGGGGATCAAGTCATGCAGTTGTGCACTGCAGAATCTTTCTCCTGCTATTCATCCAGTGGCCAGGCCATTCGACCGCGCTACTCCATTCTCGGCAGCCAGTAGCAAAGACAGGGACCGTTCACACGAACAACCTGTCTGGAGGCTCTCGTATGCGAATGGCCAGTTGAACTTGACAACAAATTGTACACTTAGTGGACAGATTCGTGCGCCCACTAACGTTCTGGCTATGCCATAGCACTTTCCAGGCTCACTGCAGCACGCGGTCCAGCAGTCCAGCACTGCTGTTACTCCGGCACTGGAGGGCGCCATCAATACCCCATTCGATTGCCAGAAAAATTGTCCGAAGTATGAGAAGCGTAGTGCCAAGCTGTCGCGAGGCGTTTCGAGTGGTCAGTGTTGCAGTGCGCCTTCTCTAGAGCACCAGGCGCTCTCAAATCACACACCTGCGATTGAAGACACATTCTCTGATCTGTTCGAAAACCTCTGTGTCCGAAAGCTTTTCCATGTCCGTCTTGGCGGCTTGAACGCAGCGGACGGTTACCCGATCAGCTTGAGCTGCAGAACTCATGTGCGACGGGCTCTAGCGCATGTGCATGGTGCATTTTGTGAACAGCCTGTCTGGTTGGAAGGGGCTGATGGCGACCTCGCTGGCGTATTTCAACAGGTGGCAAGTTATGTCAGTCGCCCGACTGCGTGGCACATGGGCTGTGGTGAGGCCTGCGCTTGTGCTTCTTTATTTTACGGAAGTGCCAAGTTTTGGTCGGGTTCATAGCCCGTCATTAAGTTCTCGGAGACAAATTCACCGGCATGGTGTGATGATCCGCAGTAGACAGTGCTCAAGGAACGAGGCCTGCGATTATACCTGACAGCCTCAATGGAAACACTTGGTCGGCTCAGCGAGCAACGAGATCCGGTAACCGGTAACGTCCAACTTAACAAGCTTGTGTGCAGGTGGCTCCGTAGATGCGAGCAGCCCTTGCTGGTCACATCCCGGGTCAGTGGCTCACAGAATGTCCACGGATTCCGTGTAAGGAACCCAGAAAGGTGCCCAATTCAGGACTATGCCAGTTATCATTGCCAGCAAACTCAGTGGCCTGTGTGCGGCAGGCATGGGGTTGCAAAGCTGCCAGTGAGGGCAGGTAGGCCTCTCAATGCTGGCAGCCAGCCCAGCCACATGATGCAAGCGGAAGTGGTCAAACAACAGCAACAAACTGGTCTGCTGATGGCCTGAGGTGTGGCCTCCCTTCACAGAGCCTCACTTGCATGTTATCCAGACCCGGCCGCCACTGGGCTCTGAGTAACCATGGAACCCACGACACGGCGGCGGAGACCCTCCACACGCGACCACAGCCACAGGTGCACATAACCTATCATACATACATAACCTGCAGGATGGCGAATATCCTCTGCATGTACGCATGAAGTCGTTTATTCTCGTGATGTGTCTTGTAAAATGTGCCAATGTATGTGTTACACTGTGCTGCATGACAGCATTGTCTCCAGCATCTGTGTTGTGTTCCCCACACACAGTGCCGTTCTCTGTTCCACGCTGATCGGCAAGGGTAATGCTCAAAGTCCACACGTGTTGCTGAGCATGTGGCATCATGATGGATGCATCTGACACGTACCGCATGTGCCTGCACAGGGGCGGTCAACACATGCACATGCAGCAGCCGTGAGGCCAGTGTGGCAATGCCCATTCTGGATCCATCGATGCTTTCATGCCTTCGGCCATGTGTCACACGGGATGCTCTCCTTGTCTGTGCAAAGCTGGAGGATACCAGCCGTGTTCTTCCACATGCTGTCCAGTGCATCTGTGTTTTCTGGGTGGACGTCAGCCTCTGCAACGTTCGGTGTGCTCCGACATGGCCCTCCCCCCGACACCTTGGAATATAGGCCACTACAGCAACATTGGACTATTTTGCAGGGACATCCTATGCTGGGCAATTCACAGGGCATCTACTGCAGTGAGTCATGCTAGTGGCCATGTTTGTGTCTGCCGCGGCTCGAGGTCACCGAGGCTACGGTAGCTCTGGGGTTCCATCAGCCCTGGCCAACGAAACATGTCGAGCAGGAGACGCCTGGTAGCTGGCACAAGGTACGATTTGGGGTAAGCATGGCATTAGGGGTGTGTTGTATGGGTCAGGCTGGTGCACGCTGTGGAGAGGAGCCACTAGGCTCAACATTCTCGGTTTGGATAATCTGCTCGATTGCCCCGTGGTGACCCACTGGTATATGGCTACTGCAGATACGTCAGCAACCATCTAGAACACAGCGATGAGGCTGGAAGCTTCAAGAAGCAATGATGTGGCTATGGCACTTGTGGCTGGGGTTGTACGGAACGTTCCAGAGTTTGAGGCACTAACAACACAGACCAGGCGACAGCCACTTGTACGCTACGAGGAACAGAGGGAAACATGCTGGACAGGCTAGCCGCAATGGGTAGGAGGTAGCTGCCATACAGTGGCGTGGTGTGTACGGGGCCCGGCAGGAAGTCTGGCAATGGACGCGGTCATGCACGAAGCCGGGAGTGTATATAACCCGGTAAGCCATGCTAGTAGAGGGACTAGTCATATCTACGACCCCAGTCCCCAAGTTAAGTAAGTTATACATGTCGTAATAGGGCGACAGTGCCGGGCATGCATGCATGGCCGCGGTGCTGCTAGCCACTACTGTATGCATGGAGGA
>JAUMHO010005931.1:0-13954 GCA_032360965.1 Ulva armoricana | reverse complement strand
TCGGCGGCGGCGTCGGCGGCGCGCCCGGCAGCTTCAGCAGCGGCAAGGCCGGCGTCAATGCGGCTAGCGGTAACGGCGGAGCCGGTGCAGCCGGCGGGAACGCCGGATTGCTCTTCGGCGCCGCCGGGAACGGCGGAGCCGGCGGAAACGGCTCGACGGGCGCGAACAGCTCGACCACAGCGCTTGGCGGCGCGGGCGGGGCCGGCGGCCACGCCGGCCTGTTCGGCAACGGCGGGATCGGCGGGGGCGGCGGCGTCGGCGGGGAAAACAACAACACCGGAGCCGCCGGGGGCGCCGGCGGCAGAGGGGGCGCCGGCGGCGGCGGTGGGTACCTGTTCGGTGACGGCGGTGGCGGCGGGGCCGGCGAGCCGTGTGCCACCGACGGCCACCGCACAAGGCCGCACTCGCGGCCGCCCTGCGGCCCGCGCTGCCGCCGCCGCAGCTTCAGGGTCGCCTCGGAGAGCCCGTGTGCCGACGCCATGTCCCGGTGCCAGTCTGCCGGCAGCGCGAGGTCTTCGCGCGCGTTCCACGGCACCGCCGGCGAGGGCACCGCCCGCCCGGCCGCGAGGTCCCCGACCCCCCACAGGGACACGATCTCCCCATCCTGCAGGTGTGCGCCGGCAGCAACGGCACGGTCCCGCGGTGAGCCGCGGCACGAGCGCGTGCGCGAGCTCCGCGCGAGGGCCTGCAGCATCGCAACGGGCATCGCGCCGCTCGGCCACTCCCCGCCGCACAGGAGGGCACCCGACAGCCGGTCCCACGTGCCGCACGTGAGGGCCTCCCCGAGCGTTTCCACAACCATGAGCTGCACGTCGTACGCCGTCGGCAGCGCGCCGTCGACGTCGGACATGAGCCACATCGCAAACGCGGCGGCGACGCGGCTGGAGCGCGTCGGCAGCATCGCCAGGTCGCCGCTCGCGTGCACGGTGCCACGGACGATCTGCCGGAGGAGCTCGGTGCCGCAGGCGGGGTTGAGCGGCGTGCCGAGCATCGACCAGCACGTCATGCCGAGGGAGTACACGTCGATGGTGGCGCTGAGCTTGAGCGCGGTCCCGGCCGCGGGCAGAGGTGCGCCCGGGGGCAGTGTGGCGAGGTGCTCCTCGACGTTGTGGCCGGCGACGATGAGGTTGGAGAGCGCGAGGTCGGGGGGACGGTACAGCTCCGTCACAGTGACGTATCGGTGGCGCCGGGGGGAGGAGGAGGGGGCGACCGCGAGGCCGAGATCGGCGACGCAGATGGACGGCTGCACCGTCTTGGCGCGGCGGGCCTGCCGCCAAGTGTGAATCGGCATCGCGATGTTGCCTGCCCCGTCCAGCTGCACAGAACCGGCCCGTGTGTAATCGGAGCGACGGCGACCACCGGCGTGCTGCAGACGTGGTACGTTGGCCCTGCTGGGCTGAGTAGCGGTGGGCACACTGTGTGTGGAGGCGGCCGCCGGGGCATGGGGATTGGCATGCTGATTCCATGGGCTGCGCGCATGCCTACATTGCCATACCCAAAGGGCCATCGACACCTCCGACAACCGCTGGTCGGGTGGGTACTGCCGCCGTGGCGCGGGGGGGGGGAATGCATGTGCTGCGCAGTCGACGTGGCCGGGGGGGTAATGCATGTGCTGCGCAGTCGACGTGGCCGGGGGGTGGAATGGGGAAGCACGGCATGCAGAGCGGTGGACGGCGACGCGACCAACACGGATGCGCGCAGGGGGACGGCGCCCCCGGGTTGTGCCATGCATGCACGCGGCAATCCTGCGGCTGGAGGGCGGGCGAGCAGCGGCAGGTGTGTAGCGGCGTGAGGTGTGACAGAGGCATCGGTCGCGGGGGGCGGGGGGGAAGAGGACGCACCTGGACGAGGATGTTGCCGGGCTTGAGGTCACAGTGCATGCCGCCGAGGTGTGTCTCCTGGCCCTCCGCCGGGTCGAGGTACTCATCATAGCACTCGTCGTCGGAGCTGTCGTTGTCGGCGTCTCCGGGCATGCGCGTGCCGCCCTCGGCGAGGTTGCGGGGTACCTTGCGCTGCTTCTGGATGACCCCGATGCCGACGGCGGTCGCCGAGAGGATGCGCATGAAGTCGCCGATCGACAGGGTGCCCCGTTTGACCAACTTGCGCACAGACATGGAGTAGGGCTCCAGGTAGAAGCCAGTCACGCGCAGGGAACTGACGCCATCTGCGCCCTCGACCTCGGCCGAGTGCAGCCCGAAGACTTGCGGGATGGGCGCGCGCAGCGGGACAGCCTCTGCGGTGAGCTCTGGCCTGACCCGGTCGAAGCGCATGTGCACGCCAAGAATCCGCGTCACCTCGCGGTCCACCTCCTGTGCAACGATGCTGTCGCCATCATCTGTGCACATCTTCAGCGCCAGTTCCCTCGTCTTCACTCGGTCTGGCTCCGGGAGCTGAACCTTTGCGAGGACCACCTGCAGCAGCACGCGGTGGCGGTCATGACCATGCAGTGCGATACACGGGCATGCATTCGAGGCATTGCATATGCCACCTCCCAGTGTGTGGGTGCTGTGCTCACACCCGGGAATGCCCTCCGATGCCAAGCGCGCTTGCAGCTGCAGGCTCCCAGGATCGCAGAGTTCCGGGACCCTTTACTTTCCAGCTATGCATGAAGGCAGATAGATCAGGCATATGTTGCAGGAGTGGCTCCGTTCGCAGGATCTGGGCTGCTTCTAGTGCTCGGCTGCGAGCGATGTCGCCGGCACGTCGTTGCTGCAGCTTACTGGTTGCGCCGTGACTGTCGCTACCTGCACCGCGACCCGATGGTCTTAGGCAGGCATCGAATGGCAAGAGCTGGCTATCACGACGAAAGTACGATGTGCCTCACCTGCGCTCTCTGCCACATCTGCACGAGTGCTGCTTCGTACCACCGTCTGCCGCGCAAGGGCTGCCCGTACGCAAACTACAGCGTAGGGGCAGCCCAGTGGGATGTATGCTGCTGTTTCGTTTGAACGCATGCTGGATCTATATGGGCAGTGGGTTTTCGTGTCAGACGTCACGCTTGCGTACGTGTACGCAGTGCAGCCGAGGGCCAGGCACTCGAAACCGGCCTCCGCGTGCCGGCGAAGTGAATCACGCACGCGATCCGACCCAGGTACTACACATATATATAGCTGCTGTTTGCATATGCGTGCTTGGGGGCTGAGCGATACCGTGGGCTTGGGCGCAGTCTCGAGTATGACGCAGCATCATCGCGAGCGCCAGCGATGATCGCAGATCACAAAAGCAGCAATCGGTGCGCACACAGAAACGGTATGACAGCAAAAGTCACCAAAATGGATCGAGGCAGATGGTGTCAGGTAAAGGCCGCAAAGAGGGGGCCCGGGAACGAAGCGGTGCAAAAGCCCGTCGTACAGCCGTAGCTCTACTACCGTGCGAGAACCACATTCATGGCATCTCACAAGCTATTGCTTCATGGGCAGATGCGAGGTCAACGGGGCTCGCGCGACAACTCGATCCGGCAAGACATGTAGGAACAATCGCTGCACCGCAGCATTGCCTTGGCGCAGCGCCGGACCATGTGAAGAATCGTGGAGATGTACCTGAATCAGCCATTTTCGTTTTGAAATCTTGGGCGTTGTTGCAGGCCATCCGGAAGTTCAGAGTATTTCTGCCGTTCGGGGATGCAAGTACTGAAGATGCTGCTGTGAAGTCGACGCGTTGAAGCCGTTCCAAGCACTAGGTCTATAGGTAATAAGAGTCTGCGGGCGTGCATGTGGAGGTCCTGCCGGAGGTAAACAGCTCCGAACGCACCGGAAGAGCGGTACGCCCGAAACGAGTCCATTCTGGCCACAACGAAGGCATGGACAAGCAAAGTGTTTGTTAGTCATTGCACATGCATAATGAAGCCACCGCACGCAACGGCGCTGCAGCCTAGCACGGCTCCTGCTCAGAGCAACATGAGACACAAACACGCCTGCGCTGGCGGCATTCACGCTCAATGGTACAAAATGATGGACTATACCATTTCCCGTGTGCAGCAGCCGCACGTTGTGATGATCCATGCGAGCACGGGCCGCGGTTCGCATGGGCATAACTCACGCGCCGTATCACGGTCCGGATCCCGCACGGATGCAAAAAACGGTATCTCTTGCCGAGTGGAACGAGATAGTGGGGTTGTGCTGGTTCCAACAAGCCACGCCGATTGTATATGGCACACGGCGCAAACGCGAAACAGCCATGGGCAGTACGGCTGGTCCCATGTTGATCGAGCTGACGGCATCTGGACAGCAGAGTATCAGCTGGCCGCAGGCCGTGGCAATGTCCCGGTGCACAGGTCGGTAAAACTCCCCGAACCGGCATGTCCGGCAGACAGACACTGCTCAACAAATGACTGCATACTGTAACTAAATCTCAATGGTGGAGTAGAATCGGTCTGCATGCGTTAGCATACGTTCTGCGCTCAAACAGCCGCGCCTGGGTCGCAATCGAGAGCGTGGCGCGCCTCACCACGCCACAACACACCCTCTCGGAAGTAGTGGTGACACATGTTATGCTAATGCCTGCTGTGGGATGCTGCGGGACGAAGTCAGATGGCCGCCCAGCTGTCGGACGGCTCTGGCGGATTGATTAACACTGGTGCGACCAAGCTTACCACAGCGACGTGCTTCACTGAAGCATTCCGGTGCAATGCACAGGATCTTTGTTGCATTGAAAGCAGGTCAGGATGTCGCGACCTGCGTTCACAGGCGCCTGCTCCTGCACCGCGCTTGGCTGTCGTCGAACCGGCCTGCGTGATGCATGGCCGTCTGTGGAGCCGCTTCAGGCACACTGGCAAGCACACACGTGCCGTGTTGTCGCAAGGAAACCGTGCACCTCAGCGTCACGTACGCTGACACCGCGGTAACTCGCATGTGGTGCAGCAGCAGGGTGGTGTGCTGCTGCCACTGCATCCCAGTGGACAAGCACGCAGTCTCCCTCGTCTGTGCATTGTATGCATTGTTGCCCGCTGGAGATTGAGAGCACACGGTGCGCGACCCGACTGGATGCAAACACTACGGCACATCGGCGCAGTACCTGTCAAGTACTGCGTGCGTCATTCACGGCACCGTCCGAAAACCTCTCATCGGTGCACAGCTGTGAAACAGCCATGCACATGTTGCGGCATCATTTGGCCCACCAAAATTACAGAAGAACCAGATCCTGACCTGCATGCATGCATCAGATGCATGGCGGCCACCAGCAGCCATGCATATGGTCACTCTAGCCCCTCCTGCATCTGCGAAACTGGTCCCGGGCGCGCTCCACGTGAGCCGCCAACCGTCCCAGTCACTCAAAGCCACGAGCAGGCCCTGTGGACTGCGGTCTCAAAGGTGAGTCAGCGCATGTCAGCCAGCATACCATGCACCGTTCCAGGAGCTGCGACCGGGGGTGTCAGCCGTGCATGAGCACCGCCAGCGTGCCCCTCGCACCAGGCGAGCCCGCACCCCCCCGCACCCCCCCGCACCCCCCCGCACCGTGCTGCCCCCCGCCGCGCTGCGGGACGCTCGGCCACCGCCACCCGCTGTCCAAGCAGGTGCCCGCAACCGAGGTCGCACCGGGGCCGTTGCCGTGCGCCGCATGCCCGCCACCGCACGTGCCGTGCAGGTGCCGAGTCACACTGCCCGCCTCGAGCTATGCCCGCTCTGCCCCCCTGCTGTCCTGTCACGCAGGAGCCCTACGCCGCAGCCGGCCCCCAGCGGCCGTGCAGCCTGCCCTGCGGCCACTCCCTCAGCCATGCCGCCCTCGCTTCCGTGCGCCCCCCCTCCCCCTCTGACCCGCCCTCTCCCCCGCCCCACGCGCCACTCCTCACGCACCCCCACATCTCCCACACCGGCGCCGCCCCTGCCGTGTCCGTGCGCTCTCCACACCATCTCAGCCCGCCTCTCCGCCGGTGCCACACGTCCGCCCCTGCGCGGCACCGGCAGGGGTCTCCGGCCCTCACCCGCGCCACGCCCCGTGCACTCGCTCCACAGCATGCCGCACCCCACAGCACGCGTCCGCCCGCGGCCACCGCCGTGTGCTGCAGGTACTCACTCAAGACCCGGGGCTACCCAAGTCGTGCCCCATCTGCCGAGCCCCCCTGCGTGTGCTCTCCCCCCGCGCCTACCCCACAAACTACACGGTCCTCGACCTCATCTCGCCAACCCCTCGCCCGCCCCGGCTCCGCACGACACCCCCTCCCCCCAGCGAGCAACCCCCACCGCCACGCAGTAGCGATGCTCTGCTCCCGATTCAACCCGACATCCGCCCCCTCCCCCCCCCCGCCGCCGACCCCTCCGCCGCGTCCTCCTCCAGCCTCTGGGGCCCCCAGACACCGTCCGTCATGTCAGCGGCCGCCGTTGCCGAGCTCTTCCCCCAGGAGGGGTGGCTGCAGAGGCGTGTGCACCTGCCCGTGTCCGTCATCGACCTCCTCCCGGCACTGCAGGGCCAACCGGTGGCCGAGGCGGCGTGGATGCAGGTCGTCGCGCGCTACCGCCTGCCGCAGAGCATGCTGAGCCAGCGACTGCAGCTGGAGAGCGGCAACCGGCCTGGAGGCGTCAACCGCGACAGCCGCCGTGGTGCGCCTTAGCCACACTGCCGACACACCGCATGACGGCGACGCGCCTGAGCACAATGTATTGGTCACACATGCGGCGGTGACCCCTTGCTGGGCTCACCTTGTTGCTGCCATTCCTGCCCTGGGTCACCATCGCCGCGGACCTCGAGCCGTCACAGCTGCACGTTGGCAGGGGGGTACGCTCAACGGGGCACATGCGAGGCTCGTGTGCGGCAGCGGCGGGTGCCGGGAACACGCATGTGACGAAGTGGCCGGGTGCAGCGAGGCTCTCTGGGGATGCCGGCAACACTCCGCTCGGTGTCCTCTACACGCAACCCCTCCGCAGCAGCGGCGGCAGCGGGGCCGGCGGCGGTGGCGCGCCGCGGCAGCAGGCTGTGAGCTTGTTGGACCTGCAGAGCGCGGTGGTGCCGCACGTCGTGCTGCAGCTGCTGCCGGGGGTGTGGGAGCACCTGCAGCCGCTGCTCGGGTACATCGTGGCGGATGACGGCGGAGCGGCTCGTGGCACCTGCGTCGGCCTCGTGTACGCGGAACAGGGCTTGCGCTTGCCGGAGCATGTCAAGCAGGCCAGGGCGCCGCCGGAAGGCGATGAGGAGCCGCCCCCGCCGTGGCTGCTCGTGGTGCGCCTCAGCCGCTGCGGGTGCTCTAGCAGAGCATCCCTGTGCGAACACAGTTGCGGCACCGCCTGGGCAGCGATCGCTCGGGTGGCGAGTGGCACACAGTGTGGGGGCTGCATGCGGATGGGCGTGCTGCGCTCGAAGACCGATCTGGTTCGGGAGAGCGCTCGTAGATGCCTCGTCCGCAGCGCGCAGGCCCAGTGATGGAGCCCGGTGGATGGGCCGCTCTTCAGCCGGCAGTCGCCGTCATCTACGTATGCATGCCTTGAGAGTGTCCAGATGCGCGCGCGGGGGTTCAACCATCAGGGGGTAGTCGGCCAGCGCGTTGGTACGGTGTGACGATCCGCGACGATGAGGGGTGCCGCTCGGGTGCAGGTCGACATACTGCGGCAGCTCGCCAGCGTGCTCTCCGTGCTGCACAGCCGCGGCTTCTGCCTCAGCGAACTCTGCCCGATCCGGTACTCCACGATCTTCCTACACGCTGCGCCTGCTGTGGGGCAGATGAGGGTGCGCGTGAGCGCGTGCGCGGCCGCGGCGGACGGGGCAAACGCCGCACACGTGCGCCGCGCGGACGCGCTGTGCATGCCGCCGGAGGAGGCGGGCGGCCACGCCCCGGCGGGACCGGCCGCGGACGTGTGGCGCATCGCGGCGGCGGCGCTGCTCGCCCTCGCGGCCGACCAGCTGCCGGCGGTGTTTGACCGCCGTGGGGGACCGCACCAGGCCGATGTGCTGCGCCGGCTGTGCGCGGACGCCCCCTGTGACCTCTTCAGCATCCTGCAGGTGCCGCCACCCCCATGCGCCTGCTCGCCTGCTCGCCCTGGTGCCGCCGCGTGCACCTCCACCGCACCTGTAGCCACTCTGACCCCGCGCGCATCGTGCTGTGCAGAGCTGCCTGCAGGACGACCCGGCGCACCGGTGGACGGCGGCACACATCAGCGCGGCGCTGTCGTCGATTCCGGCCTCGCCGCCCCCGGCCTCAGTGTCCAGCTTTCACACAGAAGCCACCACGCAGCCCGGCAACGGCCGCCACAGCCTCGGCAAGGTCCCCACCGCACCATCCCCGCCGCCCGGCAGCACGCCGCGGCTTGCGCCGCACGGTGCTTTGTCGGTGTGCAGTGGCATCGCGCCTGCGACACCCCAGAGCGCCCAGTTCCGGGAGTTGTCGCTGGACTTTGCGCGCGTGCGGGTGCCCCACCGCGAGTCGACCGAGATCTTCGGCATCGCGGCTCCGGCGCACCTGCCGAAGACGGTGCACGTCCGGCTGGGGAGCCCCTCCCGCCAGACCCGTGGCCGCGACGAGCTGAGCTGCCGATGCAAAGCAACCCTGACGCTCGTGCCCGCGATTCTCATGATCGTGGTGCCCGTGCTGTTCGTCCGCTGGACCGACACGTAGGCATGCACAGCTGCGGCACTGTCACGCATCGCATCCATGCATGCGAGGCCGCAGCTCCGGATTCATTGACACAACTTAATTTATGGTGATTGAACAGTAGAGTGTCGTGCGGGGGCCTCTGTCGCGAGGTCCTGGGGGGCGCAGATGCGACCGCACCGGGAACGCGGTTAGCACATGCATGCGGCACGGTGGCCACGGAAGCTGACGGGCATGCACCACAACGCGCGCTCGCGTGCCGAGGCGTGCTGGGCATGCTGCGACTGCACAGCCCTGGGGTGCACGCTTCTTGGACCTGTGGTGCCAGTGTGGCTGATGCGAGCTTGCCAGTTGGGCCGATTGCAGGCGTGGTTGTAGGCCGCACGATGGTGTGTATGTGCATGTGAGGCAGATGTCATGACGGACATGGTCACTGTTGGGAGAGGGGAGGGGGGGGGTCGGTAGGCCGCCCGGTACGGGGGCACTAGAGTCGTGTGGAGTCAGAGTCAGGGTAGGAGGCAGGGAGCATGCATGAGAGGAGGGCGGCCATGCACCTGACCGGCGCAAGCGCGCATGCTGCATGGAGAGCTTGCTTGCGTAGTGGTTGCTCTCATGCTCGTTTCAGGCCCGCGCAAAGCCATGACGATGGCGCAGCTGCGGGTGGTAGATCTAGAGCCTAGAGTGGGCCGAGTGCTGGCCTTCCGCGCCGGCGCCCGCGCGCATGCACTGGACGCCAGTGTTGCGGCCCTGGCTGTTGTACAGTATACGGTACATACGTACGTGTTCCCCCGTGGCCACTGTGGGCGGCGCTGCCCAGGCGGCCAACGCGGCGTGTGTGTAGTTACAGCGAAGAGAGTCGCGTGGAAGTGGGCGCAGCATGCACCAGCGGCCGCGCCTTGAGCGCGATCAGCGGGACGTGTGGGGGGGTGTGTTGCCGGCCATGCCCGCAACTGGTGTGCGCAGCAGAAGGTGCTGTGACCCCGACGCACATGGGTCCCTTTCTTGTACATTGTAGCTCATGCTGGTGACCTGTACTTGCGCCGTGGCCGCGCTCCTTGTTCGCGCTGGACGCGATGGTGATATCTGCAGCAAAAAAGCAGCGGTGTTACATGGCCGGTCTATTTCGTGAAACGCGGGCGGCAGACTGTGTTTTGCAGCCTTTGCTGCCCGTACTTGACTGTGGGCAGTTGGTTGGCGCCCGACGATGATGTGGGAGCAAAACACGAGATCCCATGAGGGGTGCCATGAAATCCTGGTGGGGCCGCTGCAGTTGCAGCCTGTGGTGTCAGAAGCACGCAGACAGGTGTGGAAAGCAGGTCCAGATGTTTGAGAAGAGTAGCGGCAGCTGTGTGCAGGACGATGCGATATGTAACGCTGGGCCAGCTCAGGCATGTAGCGTAACTGGCATGGAGGAGGTGGGGTCAGGGCTGCCCAATGCATAGTTAGATTAGAGGTATCGCTTGCGCACGGCCATGCACTGTCGTTTCAGTTGAAGGGCCAGAGCTGTGCGACCATTGTTACAGTCGCACATGATGCTCCAGACGAATTCGGGTTGAATCCGCGGGGTGCGATGATGACGGACGGCTCTGCCGACCAACCGATGCACGATGATCACCTGCGCTTTTGAGAGCTTGCTCTGGCCCCAGCTGCCTCAAAAACCGCTTGCTCCGCTTAGGTGAACATTATATGCTGCCGTATCAATCAACCCGCATCACCTCCCTTTCGCCCGAAAGTGCTACACCAGCAATCTGATCATGTTTGAGCTAGACGCGGAGACTCTCGCCCTTGCGCAGGTACATCCGTCTGTCATATGCCACTAGTAACATCCGAGTGAGCCGCGAATCACTCGGCTCTTGATTGCCGAGTAGAAATCAAGGTACTCGGCATGATTTGTGTATGGTAATAGCCGTCGGCCGTGTTGCAGCCCCTGTCTCCGCGAGATGTCAAGCTGGACTGTTGGTACATGGACGACTCTGACGAAGATCAGCGCAAGCCGCACAGACAGTCACCCAATGTACCCGCTTCTGCTGAGGAACTGCAGAAAGTTGGAGTTGTATCTTGGCACCTCAACGCCGATGATCCTGAAAATGACCCGGCGCTGGCCGCAATTCGCAAGGTCCGCTAACGCCCTTGCTGGCCCAGCGTTCTTGAACATTGCTTACTCAATCGAAGATCAGCCCCGAGTAAACATGAGAGTCGCTGTGCATTCGTATCTGCCGGCATCTCGGTTTGAAGTCATGCGATCGCCATCTGCATTGCAGTGCGTCGAAGCAGCGTGAGACATTCCGGGTTGCGGTTGCTGGAAACTGTGCCCATTCTTGGGCCCTAAAACATTTCCATGCGAGGCTGTACAACACGTGTCACAGCGTCACAGTGCTTTGGGGTATGGTGATCTGCGAATGCCTGTGTAGGCAATCCTGCAGGTCAGGCGCGGTACTGGTCAGGCCGTTTCACCTGTTACGAACGTTGTCTGTCCCCCGTTCATCTACCTGGCCATGAACGTGCTTTGCAATAGATGCGACCTGTGAATAGCAATGCTGTCCGTTGTGGCAGGTGCTCAGCGCAAGTGCTTTGAGACAACCGGACACAGGTCCATCTACCATTAAAAATATATATATATGTCCTTCAATCATAGAGGCTGCGCTTTTCAATCGTACTGCTCTCAGCAATGGTACAAGATCACATGGCTCTCAGGCAACCATAGCTAAGCCTTGTTGCATCTTGGCCACCTGTCGCGACCTTTCAGGGACGCTAGGCGGTCAGGAGGCAGAGAGCTGCGGGCACACGTTGGTTGATGGCTTCTCAAGCAGTACACCTAACATAGCTCTGTTTTGGGGCGCGTGATCCTTCCCGTGTTCATGGCACATGAATCACTGAGGCGCCATCCTCTTGCACTGAGACGGGTTTGATGCACCCAACCACCATTCTTGCAACATGCAGCCATCACGTAACCGATTGACACAGAAGAAAACACATGAGCAGCTGTCCCGAACATTTGCGTCGATCCGTGCCAGTTCATATGCCCAGCTGCAGGTCCGGAACTATTCCTATACAGATGTCATCAATGTAACACCGGCAATGCCAAACTATGAGGCCAAGATCAAGTCTTTCTTCGAGGAGCACATCCACGATGACGAGGAGATCCGCTATGTGTTGGATGGAAGTGGTGATTCTCCTGCAGCATGCCTGTCCTGTCTGTGATGTTTCCGAAACATTGTTTCGTGCTTCGGTCGTGCCAGTGCAGCCCCGTGCATGGGCCTTTCGTGCGCGCTCTTCCCAGATGCGGATGCCTGCTGCTATTGAGAGCGATACTCACGACCTTGGCGTGTTCAAAGAGAGTTGCATGTCTGAACAAGTTTGCTGGGCCATGATGGAAAGCAAGCTGGAACAACAACGAGACTCCACCTCGTTGGCGTACAGTGCCATATTGTAAATAGAGCAAGTAACAAAGCATGTGCTCAAGCTCAGTCGTTGATCGTGGGACTCCTAATCGCAAGAGAAGAGCTTGGCATCAACAGGAGGCGCATGCAGGTTACTTTGACGTTCGCGACTCCGAGGACCGCTGGATCCGCATCGATTGCAGGAAAGGTGACATGATCGTGCTGCCCGCAGGAATCTACCACCGGTTCACACTCGATGACAACAACTACATCAAGGTGATCTTTCCTTGCTGGCAGAGTGGTGGGCAGTTGCCTGAGCTGAAATGGGTGGACACACAGTTGCTTCATCCGCATGGGCCAGGAGTCCAGGACGAGCCTGTTGGTGCTCGTGCTCAGGTTCATGCCAGAGATGGTCAGCACGTGCGGGCTGCAGCGGTACAATCTCGACGTGTGCTGGATCCCATGCTGCCCGCCGCACTGCGTCTCCCTGGTGCTGGTGCTGCTGTGCAAGACACACCTGTGCGCCGCTGCTGTTCCACCAGAGTGTGGGCTGTTATGCAGGCGATGCGGCTGTTCGTGGGGGATCCCGTGTGGACGCCCATCAACCGGAGTGCTGAGACCGACTTGCACCCTGCTCGCACCACATATGTGCAGGCTGTGGCTACATGCTGAGCAAAGCCGCCGACAGGACAGTATGCATTCGTCGTGCCCCTGTTGAGCCGCGAGCAGTTACTCGCGGTCTGAATTTTTTCATCTTGGCTGGGGTGTCTAAAGCATGCCCCGGCAAAGGCCAGTGTGAGTATTGCACTGAATTGCATGCTTATGGACGGGACAAGCATGGGCAGAATGAGACGTAGATTGTGTTGCAAACCAAGCTTACCCTCTGTACTCAAGCAATGGCCGCCCCAATTCATTTTTTGTGACAGACGTACGGCTTTTGTACACAGCAGGTGCTGAGTCAGACCGAGCGCACCGGATCGTACATGTACAACATACTGTCTATTCATTGTCCAGGCATTTTTCCAGCGTAATGCGAATCATGTTCCTTGCTGCATGCAGTGTCGATGCGATGGCAACTTATATCCGCAGGCGGCAGCGGCCGACGCGTGATCACATACTAGCATGCCATTGTTTCTTGCTCCCGTCAGGTTGAGCAGCTGCCAGCATGTGCACGGCAATGGTGGCGTATATTTCGTAGCCCTTCATGAGACATCGTCCATACCGCCTACAATCTCACTATCGCTGTCCTGCGGCTCCGTGCCTCTAGCTTCTGTGGTAAGGCTGATCTCAGGAGTCGACTCAGGCGCCCCATCATCGGCAGCAGCGGTGCTAATACTGCGGCAAGTAAAGTGCACGATGCGCCTGAGCTTACGATTGTAGAAAAAATAATTGAACGACCAGATGCTGTTCTGCTCCTCGAACGGCGTCTCGTCGCCGTGGTCAGTGCGATATGAGTACACGTCGCAGTCAGCCAGGTCACACGCCTGCACTGCATCGTCACTTTGTACAAAAGTAATCTCGAGATCAGATTTGCGTCAAGTATGTGTTTGTGAGGCATGTTACGCGTGCCAAGTCGCGGCTGATTACCCTGCATACTTTCAGGATTGGTGTGTCACCATATGTGATGCACAAGTGCACCAGTGACATCAGCCACCCAGTCTAGTCCACCTAGCCATCGGGCGCCCTAGTGACTCAGCGACACAAATTACAGCCGATGGCACTGCTCGGAGTTCGGGCCTTGGAACCCTAGTGTGATGCGGATACATGGTGCTGTGAACCTGTCCCAGAGATTTCCAGTTTGCCTGGCACTAGCAACAGAAGTGGTGAGCTTGGGAGCAATGAAGCAGGATCAAACCTCGTCAATTGCAGCCCATAATCCATCCAAGAACTTGCTGCCGCCGTATCTGGGGTTCTGTTCCCACACCTGCACACCTTACATAAGGTGTTGCATTCTCCAGAAAATTCACATACAACCAAGTACAACAGAGATGTGTCAATGTGGATGGCACAGGCGCTGAGAGAGTTCAGTGCGGCAGGCTGCAAAGGGAATAGCCTG
>JAUMHO010005920.1:0-13962 GCA_032360965.1 Ulva armoricana | reverse complement strand
GAGAAGACGCAGCGGCCGTCGGCGTGCACGGTGATGCCGTCGGGCTTGCGCACGCCGCTCACCACCCCGAAGCCCTGTTGGCTGCCGCGCACGCACACCTGGTACTTGCCGTTGACCTTGCTCGGGAATTGCGGCTGCCTGCAGCCCGCGCAACATCAAGCGCAGATCGTATACACAGTGGATTAAACAGTGTCTTTGAAGCAAGGAACGGCGCAGCAGCAGGAGGGAGTGCGGACGCACCCACTCGAGCCACCCTCGTTACCTTCATCGCCCTCGTTGCCCTCGTTGCCCTCGTTGCCCTCGTTGCCCTCATTTCCCTCATTTCCCTCATTTCCCTCATTGCCCTCGTTGCCCTCATTGCCCTCATTGCCCTCATTACCCGGCCCGCCTGCAGACAGTGCCAACGGCGTCATACACCTGCCGCAACAAGGCCACGGCACTCATGCATGTACGGCAGCGCATGCCTACGGCCAGATCCTTTTGAACCACAGAGTCTGGAGCTGACTGCAGCCTGCAGGAACGGCCGCCTGCGCGCGTTACAATGCAACAAATGCATGGAAACCGCTGCTTCACATAGCCTTTGAGCTGGTGGCCGCGCTATGTGCCGCCAGGGATGTCACGGTGTGCTACGCCCTGGGCAGCGTTCTGGCAGCGCATGTGCAGGCACAGAACGCCCCTCAAGGTCGCTCGAGGTATGCCCCTCAACGTCAATCTGAGGACTGATACAATTACGCGGGGGGGCGCACTCATGTGCAGGCGGCGAGCAGCAACGGCGTGCTGTGTGCTGTGCTCCAGGGCGCCCTCGGCGGCAGCGAGCGACAGCGGGCGGGCCTGCGCGGGGGCGGGCGCAGCGGCCAGCGCGAGAGCGAGGGCGATGGCTGCAAGGATGGTCATGGCTGATGCTGTGGCTGTTTTTAGAAAGAGTTCACAGGAGCTGACCTGCACCCCACCGTTCCTGAACCCTCGTGTCTGACGCGACGATTGCACTCATGTTTAGGTTGATCAACTTGAAACTTCAGTGATGGCAGATTCATCAAACTTTGACGTGGAGGCAGCCTGGACTGACTGTGGTGGGGAGCGCACTGGTGGTGCTTCGTCAAGGCGGTGCCGAGGCTGGAGAGGGATGCAGATGGTGGGGGCAGAAGGGAAGGCCAGGTGACAAGATGATGTTGATGTTGATTGGGATACCTGCTGTATAAGTACTCTAGGCTGCAAGGTAGATGGCCTGCTTTGGCTGTGGTCGCAGCCTGCTCAAGGACGGGGGTGAACATGGGCGCACCCCTGTCGACACAACAGCGTCTCAGCGGGCTCGCGCCTGCTATGCGAGTTCGTGCCACGGTGAGCGCCGAGTTTGTGTGACTCAGCAACATGCACTGCCTGCACGACGGGAGTCGCCACAAACACGCGCCAGCCAGGATGTTCTGGGATTAATGGCTCAAATTGCACGGGTTTCGCACCCACGGTGGCCTTCGCTGTGCATGCGGGCGCATGTGCATGCCTTGCCTGAAAACTGTTGCAGCGTCGCGACTGCCGGGCATACGTAGCCCTGGCATCGCTGAGCCGTCGGCAGCAACCCCATAGTATGAAATGATTGTTCCAGCATGGAGAACATCGGAATCTGCTGGAAGTCGTTGGCGGTGGGCGATCTGGATCTGCGGGGCATGCCAAACCATTGCAGCTTGTCCTTCTGACGCATACGAGCGTTGATGAATCATCATGAAGACCGAGTTATAACTGGCTTTCGTGGTCATGCAGCAGCTGTTTTGCTGCATGTTCACGGTCCGGGAATCCACGGCCCGGGAATTCGAGGTCCGGCTCAGTCAACAATAGCACTTGCAGCGGAGTGTGTGCAGATTGACTGCGCTGAGTATCCATGATTCTTCCTCGTAAATTCACGACGTTGATTCAGGTATAGAGTGAATCCTTTTCATCAGCGATTTCGCCACGATCGAGTGGGTGCCCAGTGCGCATTCGCCCTTGCTCCTCATCGCAGAGCAGAATACTATAGTATCCGGCTTGTTCCACCAGATGCAAGAGCAAACATTGCAATTGTATTGCAGAACAGTGCACGAGGCAAGGCTTTGCAAATACAAGCACGCAGACCAGGCAGCATAATAGGTCAGATTACAGCTGTTGACGTGCTGCTCAGCAACGGCTTAAATGGTCACACCAGCAGTCGACGTCATGGCGGACACCCAGTTGCTACTGTATGCTACTGGCTAGTAGATGACCTGGGTTAACAATGGCTACTGGTACCAGGCGTACAGCAGGCACCACAGGCAGGTTCCTTGACTTGGTCCACTTTGTGGTTTCGCCCTGGTACTCTTTTGTAACTACCACAGGCAGGTGGAAGGCACTACGGCGCTGGTCTGGATGTGCCTGTGTTGATGGGATGGGGTGGTCTGTAGTGTCACTGTAGCACGCTCGCTGTGTGTTTGCTTTTCAGCTGCAGGCTCTGTGTGTGAATGAACGTGGCTAGTGCAGCCTGCTGAGCCTACGCTGCTGTTGTTTGGTTCCGTGAATTGGTCCACTTGGTGATTTTACCGGTGTACTCTTCTGAAAGCACCACAGGCAGGTGGAAATTCTAGCAACGCTGTGGATTGAAGAACATACCCGAAGCGTCGGGACAATAACGCCCAAGTTCGGGGCTGCGGTATCAAGATTTTCCTACACATCACTGTTGGGGACGGTTGTCCCGGCTCATTTAGATGGGCTACATAATGTTGGATGTCGTGTCGGCGCGGTGGTGCTGTTGGCTCTGCATCTCAAATATTGAATATACAGATCCCGAGTTGCGGAACAGGTCCCTCATGTGCACCTTTTAATTGAGGAAGCCGAGAGACGTGGCACAAAGAGTTCAACTCCTAGACCTTGGGAACATTGCTGCAGTGCGGGGCAGGCCTGGCGGAGGCCCTAATTGAAGTCGGGGCTGCCCCCATGCCACCAGTTCTTGCTCCTACTGGTAGGCCATTTCATCCGAATGATCCTATGATCCTGTGAACACTTGTTCGGAGGCGCACCAGTACACAATTGCAACGCCTACACGTGGTTTTCCCGTCTACTACTTTGTAACGGCGCCCACAAGGCGACGCAGCGGCTTTGGGAGATGACGATCCAGCTGCGCGACGTCTGGCGCAGTGATCCTGTGGCAGATTGGGCTGTGGAAATGTTAGGAATTTTTTTGGCAGAATTAATGTAGTGATGCATGGGTGCAGAACAGTTTTGAAGATACAGGATGGTATGCATGCATGAGCATGATGCACAGTGGTGATCCGAGCGGGCTTGCAAAGGATTTTTCCTGTTTACCTGAGGCCATCTGCGATGACTGGAAGGATGAACAGGTGTGATTTCGTATCTACTGCATGTGCGTTGTGGTGGACACAGCATGCTGTTTGGCTGGTACGGTGAGGGTGGTGTGGATACCACACTGTGGTAATGCAGACTGTTTGTGCAGATTGCTGGGATGGGGCAGGGGAACTCGGTACGATCGCAAAGAGACACGTGGCCCGAGGCGAAGACACACACGGTTCCCGCACATGCATGATTATCATGCAAACAAATATGCTAAGCAGGGTTGCGGAGCCGAGGCAATGAAATCGCTGTTAACTAGGTGATACTGGACAATCTTAGGGTCACGACGCAACATTGACCGGCCTGTGGAACTTGCTGCACACCAGTAGCCATTGTGAGTCCGGGTCATCTACTAGCATATGGGTGCACGACCGTCCACCATGACTGCCCGTGTGACCATTAAGGCCCGTTTGGGTTTAGTGTGATGCCCGATTCCCCCTTCGGCCGTTGCTGGAGCAGCACGTGAACAGCTGTGTTCCGCCACAGTGCTAATTCAGGTGGCGTGTACACAAGGTTCCCGCAGCACATGCACAACCCCTCAAGATCAGTAACGCTGTCGTCCGTGCGGGTATTCGCTGTGCTGCCCTTCTACAACGGGGTGTGGGTCAAGGGGCCCGCTCTGGCGCCCATCTGCCTCGTGATGGACGCTTACACAAGCGACGCCGTTTGGCTACGACAAACGTACGTAATCAAAAAGCACGTGGACTGCTGCTCATTGACTTCCTTTGCACGCCCTATATTGCAGCTCCCTCTGCTGCCATGCAACCAATTATGTCACTGCGGTCCGCACATCTCCTACATGACCACAGATTCTCGTACGACCTCATGGGTGACAGCGATACCTGTCGCTTGGGCCACGCCCAGGTTTATGAGCTCCCGGTTGAGTTTGATGCCAACTACCCCGAGGAACATCGTTGGCGCCACATTGAGCACCTTGTCAGGTCATGCACATGGGCCACGCTCCATGAAGGCATGCTGGGACTTCGTGTCTCCGCCGAGACCTCTTACATGTGACCGTAAAAAAACCCAGCCGCACGTGCAGTTGTCGATCATGCATTCCCGGTGGGTGGTACCTGCACTGATATTTCAACAGCTTACCCCATCCCCTTCCTTCTCGACCCGATTGTTTCGGTGGGGGGTGTGGCTACATGGCGGTTACGTTACTGCTGTGGTGCTGTTGCTCAGCTACATGTAGCTGCTTTTGTAATTGCGTCGTCTGTGTGTGTTGCGTCCTTGTTGGACTCCTTGTCAGCCTCCACGGACGTGCTCGCAGTGTTCTAACAGTACGTGTGGTGTCTGCGTCCCGGATTGGTCCTTCCTTAGGGCATGGCTCACTGGTGTTGTACCTTCCCCTCTGCCTGCTCTCCGGCCCCCCTCGAACGAACGTCTCATGAATGTGCCCCCCCCCTCCCCCTTCCCCTGCCCAGTGGATGTGATTGCCCCGTCTGTTTTATCCGCCCCTACCTGCAGGGTATTGTGAGATATGCAGCATATATTGGTGATGTACTCCAAGCATTATCGATCACGACAGTGACCTCGCAGCAGGGATGGGCTTCCCAGCCCGAAGCGGCAAAAAACCCGAAAATTTCGGGCCCGAAACGCAAAGGCCCGGAATCGGGACCGAAATGGACTTGAAAAATGTAAATAGAGCTCTGTTGACCATTCTGAGGGTGCCATGTGATCACAAATTTCAAATGGGGAAATCGCACGTTGAAATTTCTGTTCAAATCTTTCTCGCTTACGTGTTCTGACCGACCGAAGTAGTTACAAAAGAGTACAAGGGCAAACCCACAAAGTGGACCAAGTCATGGAATCAGACAACAGCAGCACAGGCTCTTCACTAGCTAGTTGCTATAGCAACTTTCACCTATAGCTACACACAGAAGTTCGTGTGCACGTGGTCGATTGCTCGTCATGGAAACCAATGCCACTGCCGGTAGCAAGCGACACAGAGCGTCTAATGATTGAAAATGCCATTTTAAAGTTTGTAATAAAAGGCTCAACAGTATGTACGACGGTGCGTGTGAGTATTGCGGATGGGATGCCAAGAACAAGCTTGTTAAGGGTGCCGACATCGACGTTCAGCCAACCAGCCCACGACAACGGAAGACTTGCGATCGCCAAGTGGATGTTTGTCTCTGGCATTCCATTCAATGCAGTTGACACTGAGGAATTCTGAATAACAGTCGCCGAGGCCTCGATTGCCAAAGCGGGTTCCGGATTCCAGGTTCCAGGTCGGAAGGCAATATAAATTGCAATGAGCACAGCCTTGCTTAAGCTTGACATCGTTCATGCCGACGTAATAGTATCAAAGAAACAGGCACTACAATATGACCTTGTTTATTGCCACAATCAGGTTTCCTGCAACACTGTCCTGCTATCTTTTCGTTTGGAACATAAGAAACAAAAATTCTGCCTTGATAGAGAAAAAAAAACCCGAAACATTCTCCAACCCCGAAATTTTCGGGACCGAATCCCAAAATCCCGGTAACGGGATTTTGGGGCCGGCCCAACCCTGCCTCTCAGTACCATGCATGTGTAGCGACAGACACCACACACATGCACTGCAGGCATGTCTTACAACACAGGGTTGCTGTGGCCAATGCTGGTTTGGGTCTGGCGTGATGCTCGTTTTGGTGTTTTTTTTGCCTTCTGCTAGAACAGCACAAACCGGCCTCCCTGTCAGTGAGACCAGCTACCTGATCTGCAGTCCAGCAGATATGCTTTCCATGAGTCATCTACAGATCCATGTGGTCACCAGGAAGTTGGAGCTTGTGGTTCACACCAGTGTTCACAGCAGCAGTAACTTTCACAGTCATGCAAAACAGGATGGGACAAACGGATGCATGCTGCACATCCGGAAGCCAATAAGAAGGGGTTGTGAGACATGCATGTGATGCATGTGTGTGGTGCCCGTCACACGCATGGTATATATTTCAACCCGTGATTCTGGAGTGCAGCATGTATAGCTGCTGCGTTGTAAGTTCATTGATTCAGGAGGTGTGATATCTGGTGCCGGAGTGGGAGGCCTTCGTAGCTGAGGCAGTGCTGTCGACGAGCATGTGCTTGGTGGAGACTGAAGCCAGGGAGGACGTTCCCCGTCCACAGAGACCAATGCTGCAGCGTGCATAGGCTGGGTGATTGGGGTACTTTGATCGAGACCCCAGAATCGTTTGCCTTTCTCTTGAAGAATCTTTCCCGGACAACATGTACAGCTCGCCGACCGCACCCACTGGTACCATCTGTATAGTGCACTGCTACCACTGGGTTCCTGACCCTACGCGCCATGGTCACGATTACTCTAGGCCTCAGGCCCTGCCCTGCCTGTGGCCGGATGGGCCAGGGCCATGGTCCTCTGATGAGCATCCAGTACATGTGCTACGCTGCCATGCATGTATGCTACATACAGCAACCAGCGCCTGTGCTTGTGTGCAGGCGGATCGGCCCCTGGGCTGCGGGCACAGCACCTGCAGAGAAGGGACCGATATCGCAGCTAGCGTATGTAATTACATCGAAGAGAGGCACGGTCACATGTGCATCACGCAAGAGCGTACATGTCTCGAATCGGACCACCGAATCATTCATCCTCCGGTTACGTCCCACCAGTGTATACACCGCCGGCTCTAATCTATACAGCTTTAGTCCCTGAAATCTGGTCCACGTGCAACATGGGATTTCACCAGCTATTGTTAGTGTGTAACACGCCGCTGCACTGAGCTCTCTTAGCGCCTGCACCATCTACATCGACACAGCCCTCCTTGTTCCTGCCACCGCATGTATTCTGCGCAAGGTTGTGCGGATATGGATCATTCATGATGCACCGCAATCGCCAGCGTATGCCGACAAGCTCCTCTCCCAGGTCCCACTTGACATACCGCTTAGGTTTGGCATGATACCCGAGTTGTTGTGAAAATTTTTATCTTTTCCTAGATATATGGGTCCAAAACCTGCCCTGCTCGGCTGAAATCTAGTCGTGCTAGTACGCAGTGTTGGCAAATGTTTGGTGGGGTTCGGCGCCGCGGCAACCGATATTCAACGGATCAATTCGCATGCACACGCGCACGGGTATTCTTCAAAACGAAGCAGTCACAAAAAACTTTCACCCAGACTTTAATGAAGCATCGTAATATTGCACCATTGATATTGCAGGACCATCCAGGCTTCTGGGAGGTGACATTGGGCCGATGAATTGAAACACAGCAGCAGCAGCAGCCACATTCTGAACAGCATAAAATGTGGAGGCGTAATCTATCTGGACTGGCTTGACGGCTGTTGTAGCATCATGGAAACGTGTAAATCAACATTCGTGCATGGAATTGGTTTACACCATCAGCATGATTGGAAAGGAACCGGAGGACTGCTACTAAGCATGGCCTAAAATAAAGAAAGAGGTAAAGAAAGACAGCGGGCGAGCGCACGCATGCGCACATGCACATGGCTCAGTGTAGCCTGCAACAAACATTACTGGGGCATCCCCACCCCGAGGCGGCGGCCCTGTTTCATCAACCGAAAATGCATCGGCAGCGACCGCAGCACCCGGCCGGGGACCCTCATGTTCGGCATCTCCCTGCCCATAAACCACCAAAGAAAGAGCGAGACGTGTCATCACGAGACACATAGATGTAGCATTGCTTGTCATTTAAGCAGCATGAATTTCGACACCCATCGTTGCATAGTTCCACCCTTCAGCTTGGGCTTCATGCCATTCTTGGCCATTGAATTTATGAGCGCCACAGTGGTTTACTGGGCAGCTGCTTGTTCTTCAGGCAGTTGCTACGGCAGGCTGAGGGCGCGGCTAGCACTCGTGCACCTCGATGAGGGCGGTGCAGGCGAAGGAGGCCTTGCGGATGTTCGCGACGCGCTCACCGCCGTCAGCACGGCCCTCGTCCTGGGGGTGGTCAAGATCCACCGGCTGGGCGCGGTCGCGCACCTCCTGCAGGAACTGGTTCACGAAGCGGTTGCGAGGGTTGTTGCGGCCAACCCTGGCTCCGACCGCGGCTCCTCCGTCCTGCAGCATCTGCAACAGCACCCCTGCCTCAGGTCCTGTGCTTACGGCGACACGTGTACAGCAGCACGAGTCCTTGCGCTCACAGAGGCAAACAACTCGAGCTCATGTATACGGTCAAAGTAAATAGCTGAATGTATGACAAGAGGGTGGAGTATTCGCAGTGCCACTTCAAGACTTCACGCAATGTGGGGGTGCAGCAACACCGTGGCAGTCTGATGCGATGGATCAAAGGTCTGGGGCGCCCCGTAGACAGGGTAGAAGCGGGTGTAAGGGGATGGATGTGGGCGTGGAAGGCGCACTCGTTTCGCGGCGAGGGCGAGGCCATCCTCGTGGCCATCCCCGGCATCAGTCGACCAGAAGCCGTCAAAGCCGCCGGCGTACTCCGAGAAGACGCAGCGGCCGTCGGCGTGCACGGTGATGCCGTCGGGCTTGCGCACGCCGCTCACCACCCCGAAGCCCTGGCGGCTGCCGCGCACGCACACCTGGTACTTGCCGTTGACCTTGCTCGGGAATTGCAGCTGCCTGCAACTCGCGCAACGTCAAGCGTAGAGCGTATAAACAGTGGATTCAGCAGCGTCTTTGAAGCGAGGAACGGTGCAGCAGCAGGAGGGAGTACGGACGCACCCGCTAGAGCCACCCTCGTTACCTTCATCGCCCTCGTTGCCCTCGTTACCCTCATTGCCTTCATCGCCCTCATTGCCTTCATTGCCTTCATTTCCCTCATTTCCCTCATTGCCTTCATTGCCTTCGTTTCCTTCATTGCCTTCATTTCCCGGCCCGCCTGCAGACAGTGCCAACAGCGTCATACACCTGCCGCAACAAGGCCGGCACTCATGCATGTACAGCAGCGCATGCCTGCGGTCAGAACCTTCTGTATTGCACAGTCTGGAGCTGACTGCAGCATGCAGCAGCGGCCGACTGCACGCGTTCCACTGCAGCACATGTATGGAAACCGAATATTCGCGCCTTTGAGCCCGTGGCCACGCTGTGCGGCGCCAGGTGTCACGGCGTACTACATACAGCGCGACTGTGGCGCGTGCGCAGCCACAGCGTGTGCCCATCAACGTCACTCTGAGGACTGATTCAACGATTCAGGGGGGCGCACTCATGTGAAGGCGGCGAGCAGCGACGGCGTGCTGCGTGCTGTGCTCCAGGGCGTCCTCGGCGGCAGCGAGCGACAGCGGGCGGGCCTGCGCGGGGGCGGGCGCGGCGGCCAGCGCGAGAGCGAGGGCGATGGCTGCAAGGATGGTCATGGATGATGCTGTGGCTGTTCTTTGATGAAGCTTACAGGAGGTGACCTGCACCCCATCCTTCCTGATCATGAAGACTCGCGTTTGGCCACAACATTGCATGCGCATGCATGACTACGTTGTTCAAGTTGAGACCTGAGTGATGGCGGAGTCCTGAAAGGTTGTCGCAGAAGCAGGCTGGACTGGCTGTGGGGGAGAACGCACTGGTGGTGCTAGGTCAAGGCGGTGCCGAGGCTGGAGAGGGATGCAGATGGTGGGGGCAGAGGGGAAGGCCAGGTGACAAGATGATGTTGATATTGATTGGGATACCTGCTGTATAAGTACTCTAGGCTGCAAGGTAGATGGCCTGCTTTGGCTGTGGTCGCAGCCTGCTCAAGGACGGTGGTGAACATGGGCGCACCCCTGTCGACACTGCAGCGTCTCAGCGGGCTCGCGCCTGCTATGCGAGTTCGTGCCACGGTGAGCGCGGAGTCGGTGTGACTCGGCAACATGCACTGCCTTCACCACGGGGGTCGCCACAATGACGCGCCAGCCTGGATGTTATGGGATTATTGATTCAAATTGCACGTGTTTCGCACTCACGGTGGCCTTCGCTGTGCATGCGGGCGCATGTGCATGCCTTGCGCAATATTGCCTGGAAGCTGTTGCAGCGTCGGGCAGCCCCGGCATCGATGAGTCGACGGCAGCTGTCCCATATTATCAAAAGTGAGTATTGCAACTTGGGAAGCACTTGAACCTGCAGGGAGTCTTTGGCAGGTGGTAATCTGCAGGTAGACGTTGGAGGTGGTCGATCCACGCGTACGCCTGCAACGCAGATCAGCCAAACCATTGCAGCCTGTCCTTCTTGCGCGCACGAGCCTTAAATAAAGTGTTTTGACTGGATGTCGTCGTCAAGCAGGAGCCTTTTTTTTGCTGACGGGGCGTCCACGGCCCGCGGGCCGGGAATTCGAAGTCCCGAGCAGCGCTTTGCTGCGGAGTGTGTGCCGACTGATTGCGCTGGGGATTCACACTCAAGCTCCCTAAGAAAATCACGATATTGAGTCAGGCTTGGAGTACAATATTTTCATCAGCGATTCCTCCGGGATCAAGTGGGTGCCACAACGTGCACCGGCGCATCATCGCATAGCAGCATGCCTGGATTGGTCCACAATGAATTAAAGCTGTACGCAAATGGATCACAAAAGAGTGCACGGATGCTCGGCCTTGCAAATACAAGGACGCAGATCTAGTCAGCATGCATATGATTGGTCAGAATCTGACCGTCAGATCACAGCTGTGTTACACGGAGATCAACCCAAAATCCCAGCAGCGCCAAGGGGTAAAATATTCAACCCGAGAAATCGACAAGACAACCGAAACAACCACACACTCCAAACAGACGTCACATCCATACCCACCCCCAACCCGAACGCCATACATAAACACCAAGACAACAGTACAACCTCTCGCCAAACAACGCACACTGCCCCGAACGCAACACCTGAAAATCAGAAACACCCTGACACAGACAGAGCCGGCCCTGGAATCCAGCATGCCCCAGAACTGCATGCACACCCAACCGTCGCCAAACAAGTGCGTCATGGGCAACCACCCATGACAGCGAAGGCGAGCACGCGGCACCCCCTCCCCCAGGGGGCTCGCGAACAGAAGTGGCTGGGTTGGGGGTGACAGGGGGCTGAATGTCGATGCGGGTGAGGGCAGGCAGGTCGGGGTCCGGGACCGTGGATATGGGGAAAGGGGAGGGGTGGGAGGGAGGGGTGGGAGGGAAGGGGGGGGGGGGGATTCTGCAGCAGGGGGGGGCCGGGGAATAGAGGACGGAGAGGGGCTGGGGAGGGCGAGCTGTCTAGCACGGAGGGGGCGGGGGACCGGAGGTGGAGTCAAGGGCGCTAGTTTGTTGGTCAAGCGTATGCTGACGATGTTGCTGGCCTTGCTGCGACAGAGGACGCCCTCCAGTGTGTAATACATGCTGTCCGTGCACACAGCCTGCAGTGGGGATGGACACTGAATGTCCGAAGTCGGTTGTAGTGGTTTTCGGCGCTCCGTCGGTGCGTGCACGGCTGGGTTGCCCTAAACTACTTTGGCCGGGGCACACAACAGCTGCCGACTGCGGCAACTGCCAAGTACTAGTACCTAGGCCTCAGGCTCGAATCTGCGGGTGCCTGGGGGGAGCAACCAGCGGCGGCCACCTCCAAGGGCTGGGCAGCATTGCACAAGTGGCTACCTGTCCTTCGAAGCGGGCGGCTGTCAGCGTCGAAGGAACTATTCGTCCTTCGCTCCCGCATTACCCCTTGCATGCTCCATACCATGGAGCTGTGGCGCCCCGACAGGCGCTGCATCTCGATGACACTATCATTGAACGGGCAGCGAAGCTTGTCAGTGGCATACGGGCCAATGCTTCTTGCACTGTGTTTTCTAGGAACCGCAGTATCAACCGGGCTGTCATGTTCACTGACCTTGACCTGCTATATCTATCGGCGCATGAGTACTGCCGTATAGCACATGCCAGACAGTACGTGCGAGCGTCTGCTGGGGCTGATCGGGCATCGGCTCTTGCATATCATGACCCCTGCGCAGTTGAGTTTGAACGTGAAGTACCAGCTCCGACGTCGCCGGACTTCATGGGGGCAGCATCGGACTGTACTAAACGAGCCACGTGGCTCGGTCTGGGACCCCGTGACAAATGGATTCTGCACGCGCAGTCCTTACATGACTCAGCACGCCGTACGGCGGCAGCTTCTCCAGCATAAACAGACGCCACGGCCGAGCGGTCTACGGCGTCGGCCACTGGATCCCCTGTCGCATCTGCCCAGCAAGAACATTAGAGAGGGTTTGAGCTGGTTAGCACAAGCCGGCAGAGGGCTGGTGAAACCCGCGCAGGGCTTGCACGGTAGGCATCGTTGCGTGCAGCTGAATAAGCGGTCCAGGAGGGATATGGACATTCGTAACCCATCAACGCGGCTGCAGTGCTGCCTCCAGGTCATTTCACACCTGTGCGTCATCCGCAGTCGTCCACCCTATCATGTCCCTGCGCTCCTCGCAACTACCTCATGACCACCTTGTCTCCTTTGGGTCAACGGCCACAAACTCGTCGTGCCACCTCTGCGGTGGCTGTGTGTTCCCCTCCTGCCCGAACTTTGACTCGGCACCTGCGGATCAGGCTTGACGGGAGCAAAGATGGCGGCACATTGAACACTTGCTCTTCGCGTGTCCATTTGTCTCTTGCTCGGACGGCAACCTCGGTGTTGGCGTTCTGCGCAAGGACCTTGCCGCGGCTTGTGCTGGGTGCACACAGGCGGAAGATGTGTTGCAGGCTGCGTTTCCTCATGACAGTATCTCGGCGGTTGTCGCATCGGCGTGTCTTGTCCCTTTCCTCCTTGACCCCGCCGGTGCCCTGGACCGTCACCCCCCTGGCGTTGTAAAGCATCACTGCCTGCGCCTGGCTGCTGCGTTCCCGCTGGCTGTGTCCTGTATTGTGTGCACTCGCCAGCCTTTTCCTGCACCAGTTCTGCGGGGCTTGCATCTGCCTGACTGGTCGGCCCTGAAGTCGTGGCTCCGCTGTACACGTGTGGCGCCCCTGCCTGATGCCGCCCCTGTGGTTGTGCCCCCTCCTGCGCCCGTCCTGCACTTGTCACCCCTACCAGTAGGAGTGCTGTGGCCGATGCCCGTTCGGGTTTGGCGTGATACCCGATTCCGTAAAAAAAATATATATATCTGTTTTAGGTGACCGGAAGAACAGTGGTGGTGTGAGAGCAGCTGCAGTCAGTGCTCCGGGAGGCTCCCGGACTAATTAATCAAGAGTACACGGCCAATTCCACCAAGTGGCCATGGACAAAGTCACGGAATCACACAACAGCAGCATATGCTCAGTGCTAGCCACTTTCACTCAAACACAGAAGCTACAACTGCACATCGAGCGTGCTACAGTGAGACTACAGTCCGCCACATCACGTAGTCTCCCGGTATTGGAAACAATGCACCACACAATATTACAGTCGAGTACAGCACCTATATGTGCTGCACTCCAGCATCACTGATCACCCTCAATGACCTCTCAGTACCATACATGTGTGGCGACTAGCGCCACTCACATGCACTGCATGCATATCTCACAACACCCGGACTTGCTGCTCCGCCAACTGCTGAAAAGTTCTATAGGTACCGGTCAGGGCATTCTCTGCTGACACTCGACCACAATTGCACATTTTCGCACTACCGAAGTCCACACAAAGGACCATGCGCACCTTGGTTGCACCTTGCGCATGCACGACACGATTTGGACTGGATGGGGGGGCATCCTGTGCTGTTGAGTCCTGCTGTGGAGTGCTGTGCATATATGTGGAGTCACAGCGTGGA
>JAUMHO010005909.1:0-13977 GCA_032360965.1 Ulva armoricana | reverse complement strand
CCAAAGTCGTCTGGAAGTGCCCATGGTGTCCGCGCTACCGGTGGACACGCTGGGGGGCTGAGTGCACACCCCCCTGAGGCTATCAATTACCAATTGTTCACCGACGATTCGGTCTCGCAGATAGTACGTGGACGCGACAGGAACAGTATACAGTATGTTATGAAGTTTCTCAGACTCCTCCGTCGAAACTGGGGCTCAGTAACATGCGTGCACGGGTGCGCTGCAGCTGACGCTTTCGCACAGGTCTGGTGGAGCATACAAGGCATGTGAAAATCGGCCGTTAGATCCGAGCATGCAATTCTTGAGCAGAGAAACTGCCACAGAATGACGTTTATGCTATGCCGCACACTGCTACGTACTGCCAGTTTATCGTCCGCTGTACTGCAAGTGGTTCGGCATGTCCATGCCCATGGCGCTCTCAGGGCGTCATGTTGCGGCCGTTGACGATCCACATCGCATAAGCTATGCAAGACGATGCCGGAGATGCGTTTGATGGGGATCGGGCGAAGGTTGTGTGGACTTTGGGACGCGGCTGGGACTCGGATCGATTCCCCCCAATAAGGCAGCCTGCGGGGACTTCAGACCCACACCACAAGGATTTTGAGCTAGCTCCTGAACCACCTGCACTAGATGCCACGGGCGAGGACAAGGCATGGCTGGATGGTGCCCCAGCATGTGCATGTGGTCCCCAGCATTCATGCCCCAAACCGGCCCATCGTGAAGTGCCCAGAAGCTTCACGCACACGACAAAGTCGCAAGCTCATGGCAAGAAGAAGAGTAGCTTGCGTGCATTGGCTGGATCTCGTGCGCCAGCCAAGCACGCAGATGCAACAGCGATGGCTGCATTGCTCAAGGGTGTCACAACACAGAAACAGGCTGATCCGAAACAAGGTGCCACAGCCAGCACACAAGTGGATCATAGGCCCAGCTCCAGGGGGCAGGTATCCCGCCAAAGCTTGAACCTGTCCGCTAGCAGCGTGCCAGTGCCTGTACAACCACGTGGGACAACTCCACGGCTTGCCCCAGGCACATCTGCGCCACATCCACAGCTTCGGAGCCTAGTAGCTCCGTCTACGGGCATGACTGTGGAGAAGCTGCTGGGAAAGCGCCCGTATCCCCTTCCTGGGGAACTACCTAACACACCTGCTGGGCGCACATTGCCCAGAACACCATGCCCCCAGTCACACACTCCAGCTGTGACTCCACCTCCCTATGTCGCTGCCTGTACGACTCCGCTGACTGGCTTCAAGCCACAATCAGGTGCAGCAGCGGCAACTCCATCCGTAAGCACATCGACGCCATTGCTACTGCCCAGCAGTAGTCAAAGACATCCAAGCCGGACACCTGCATCCCTGATGCAAGGCAGCCGCTCGACTGGATGCAAACCTGGGCAACGACATGGCCTCAGACTGCTGCCAGGCAATGCTGTGGCACCGACTCCGCAGGATACTGCTGGCGATGCTGTGCTTCGTGTGCCCAGTGGCACTTCAGCAGAACACCATCAGCAGCGCACACATGCAACCCTGCTGGCTGGGGTTGCAAAGCAGGTGCGCGTCCTTGGCTGGCATGGTCCTCTACTGTGGCGCCCGCATTTGACAGAGTGCAAGTGCAGGACAAACCTAGCTCATTATTTGCACCGATGGCTCCAAGGGCTAAGAAACAAGCATCCAAGGCCGGAGGCATGCAGCAGAAACTGGATGATGTGCTGGTGCGGCCACCTCAAGTAGTCTTACATACCGTGTACTTGAAGCAGCCTAATTCAACCGAAACTCTCCCCTGCCATGTTGGTGCGACCCAAGTCAGCGATATGATTACAGCCAACATGCAATTATGGCTTCAGGAGAGTCTGAGGCAACGGATGGACTCTGCATTGAGCATGACAACTGTGGAATTGGCCAGCGTTCCACACGTGAGCTGCCAGACAATTGCTGAGCCGGCTTTCGAAGGACACCTAGTGAAGCTGTTGTGCGATGTTGAGCACGTAAAGTTGCCTAGCCAATCTGACACCAAAGATGCATGCCAAGAGGCAGCACATGGTGGCCCAGAGCCTGATCCTGATGTGAATGGGATGCTGGCTGATGCCTCCCAGGCCTTTGTTTTCTTTGACAGCACAGCTGAAAAACATGTCAGCTTACATGTAGGGTCTCAATTCACCGTCCTTGAGCCATGGGATGTTGTCATGACTCCGTTTTCTGAGTATCCAGTTGTTCTTGCCCAAGTCTGTGTCCCGCGGCCCCAGCTATGACCATACAACCATGTTGTAACACTGTCATTTGTTCATGCGCATGCTAAAACATCCTCCTTCTGCCAGACAGACAGCTCCACTACTTCCTCTTCTGCTTCTTGTTCCGCTTCTTGCTTGCGCTCATCGCCTTGCCCTTGTCCTCCAAGACCCGCTTCTTGGGAGCTTCTGGCAGCGTGCACAGCATACCTGCAACATCCAGCTTGCTTGTTACAGCACGCTCGCTCAACGGCACGCCCAGGTGAATTGCGTCCGGTGTGAAACAGATCTGGCGGGCAATGCCGTGGCAACAGCGAGGCATACCCCAGCTGTGCAGGGCCATGACGAGGTCCAGCTTTTCTTGATCACCGTCCAGTGGCAGATCTGCCACTGACACAGACTTCCCGCTCACACCCCCCAAGATCGCCGTGATGGCCTCAGCCTGGTGCATGGGGATGTGAAGAAACGGCGGCATCTTCCTGCACATCAGTTGCAGCGTTTGGAACGCTGTGCACATGATCCTGTGCCAGGCCACATACATGGAGGGAACTCACTCTGTGTCATCAGCCTGGCCAGCGGGCGCAGCCACATCAGCACCTGCCGCTTTTCCCTTGCTGCTTGAACCGTTCTTCACCTTGTCCTGACCTGCGTTCTGCACGAAAGCACACACATCACGAAAGCTGGTGCCACACCGACGCACACTACCTGGTGCTGCCCACCACCCGCATCATTGCGAAACACACAGCCCCGGCCCCCCATGATCACACGAGGAGCCACACCAGCACGCGCAGCATGCACGGCCGTTCACGGTGCGGCGGCCAATCATGCTTCCTGTGCCACGCAAGGCAGCCATGGCTAACCAGACAGCATCATCTCCGCGCGGGTCTGCGGGCGGATGCTCCGTCTGCCAAACTCATTCCGATCCATGCACGCGCCACTGCCATTTCCACAAGCACACACACGAGCTCCGCTTCACAGCAGCCACCACGCAGCAAGCTACGCAACGCACAATCGGCACCAGGTCCGGCGGGTCATCGGCCTCGTCAGAGTCGCTGCCTGCAGCACCTCCGTCTGGCCCCATCAGCAAGGGGGGGTCGCCGTCTTCAGGCCCCGCCGAGCCGCTGCCGCTGACCATATGGCCTTCCCGGTCGTTGTGCAAGCACGTCAGCAGCACGCAGAACGGCATATGCACCCCTGCAAGCCCCTCGCTGTCTGCGTCGCTGTCTGCATCGCTGCCTTCTGCCTCCTCGTCTGCCGCCTGCCCAGCAGGCGCCGCCGCTTTGCCGCTAGACGATGCTGCGGCAGGGCCGCCTCTCCCTTTGCCCTTACTCACCTGCAGCCATCACCAGCTGTGGTTGCTTTACCTGCTGCGGGCGCTGTCGTAGTCGACCATGGCAGATGATACGGTGTCAATTGCGCACGCATGATGTGAACCCCACGTGCGAATGCATGCTGCAGACTGCACCACACAGCCCTGCTGAGCTGGCACCACCACTCCCGCCACAACGGCTCACAGCATGGCCGCTGCATCACAGGCGCCAACACCCGACTTGTAACTGGATGAGGCTTGCAGGTGCTGGAGCCACGCAGCGCGAAAGCCACACCTTGGGGCCGGCATTGCTTGGCCCTGCCTCTGCGTCGATGGCCGCACCGCTGTCCTGCGAGTCACCATCCTCCCCATCTTCATCCTCGCTGCCGTCAGAGCCGCTCACCCCATCACTCGCCACGCTGTCATCCTCAGAGTCTGCACCGCGACCTTCCACCGCTTCATCTAACACGAGCATGAACGCGTTCTGCACAGCGTTTCGGATGTCGCGGCAGACTCAGCGGCACAGGCATGCATCATCGTGCACCCACCGACACGCTCACCAGCACTAGAGAGGCCCCACGCACTGAGCTACAACAGGTGAGCTACTGAGCTACACGCATGCTGCCACTGGCAGGCCAGCCGGCTCGGCATGCACCTGCCCTCCCACAGGCACGGAAACGCAGGCCACTGGGCTGTGGTGGACCACGGACGCAGGTGCTGCGACTGCAGCGCGCCGGTGGTGGTGGCGCCTTGCAGGGCGCGCGCCCTGCGGTCAGTGCACGGCGGACGGTGCACAGCGTGGACGTAGAGGTCACGCGGTTGTGTTGGAACGTTGAATGGTCCTGGGGCCGGCGGCAAGTCCCAAGATAAAGTGATCGCTCTGCATCGCTGTAGGGCGGCGGGCTGCGCCTGGTGCACCACCACACCAGGCATGCAGCGCCCCCCATGGTGAAGACCGGGTCAAGGTTGGATCGGACGGCTGGCCCCGAAGCGGGGCCTCTCCGCCGCGCAGGTGTTGGCAGCGGCGGCTGCCAGAGTGTGGGCGCCGGGAGTCGAGGCGCACCAGCGCTCGGCAGCAGACGCGGCTCTTGAGGGTCGGCTCCGGCCCCGGGTCGGGCAGCGACGCAGGGTGCGGCGGCAGCCGCGTGCGCATGAAGCCAGCGCCCATGGCCTGCGCCTCCAGCGCGACAACCTCCCCCGCCGCCTCCACGGCCCCTGCGGCGTCGCGCAGCCCCTGCGCCAGCGACGCTGCCGCGCCGCCCGCGGCCGCCGTCCCGCCCAGCACCGCCGCAGGCCCACGGCCAGCGCCGAAGAGGCGCTCCAGCGCGGCCTCGGCGAGTCGAGGCGCCGCCTCCAGCGTCACCGCGTGGCGGTACACAAACCCCGGCGGCACGCCCTCCCGCAGGCGCCTCGGCAGCTGCGGCCCTCCGTCTGCGGCCATCTGAATGCACCGCCTCACTGTGAGCCGCGCCCAAGCAGCGCATGCTGTGCGTGCTATCCGCACAGCACGGCCAGCCTGGCTGAAGCGGAGCATACGCCTACCCTCATGCATGTGCCCTGCGCGTGGAGCCCGCAGACAGACCGACACGGCGCGATGACGTGGGCACTGCGCCGCTGAGCAACAACCCGAGACGCAGTGCATGCAGGGTGTATTGGTTGCCACGAGTGTGCATGGGAATCACAGCTGAGGCTGTCCGCACTCGCACCACCAGCTGCGACATCGGTACGGCAGCCCGAGAGACGAGGCCGTGCCGCAACCCTGCCCCCCTTTCAAACGCCTCATGAATGCATGGCCTGCGGCCCTGTCGCGTTGTGCGCCTTGCGAGGCTTTGCACAGTCTCTCTTGTCAGCCCATAGCAGCAGTGTACCATCGTGTGTGTGAACCCCCATTGGCGCACTTGCGCAAGTGGATGCCATCATGCATGTGCACATTGCGGGGGGGGGGGGGGAGGGGAACCGCATGCTGCGCCATGCAATCGGCAGGTGATCACGCGTGGTCACTCTGGAACCGCCACAGCCACGGGGCCGATGACCGCTGACTCATGGCGGTGCACCACCCAGGCCTGCATCACCTGCACGTCCTGGACCATGGAGACGTGCGCAGGTGTGAGCACGCGGGGTCCCACCGCGAGGTTCCCGATGACTCGGTCGAGAAGATCCTTCCAGGACCACTGCTGGTACGTGGAGATGGTGACGTGAGAGGAGCCCTGGTCGAGGGCCCGGGCCTCGTGCACATGGCCGCGCGGGAGGTACAGCACGTCCCCGGCTGACAGCGTCACCTCCAGCGCCGGCTTCGGCAGTGCTCCCCGCGGGATGTCTGAGGAGCTGGCTGGGGGCAGCTCCTGGCCAGGGAGGGCACCGTACACGGTCCACTTCTTCGTGCCTACAGGTGCAGCCTCTGATGTGCTGTCTGTGCAGTTGCATAGCAGCGTGGTGGCTAGGGCGAGACTGCTGTCAGGTACGAGGGGATCAGAGACTTCGGTGGAGTCGATGCGGAACACAGCTCATGTGTGAGTGGGATGGCTTGGTGATCGCTGTGCATGTGGATCTGGTTGTTACATGGACGGACCCAGCCAGAGAACACACACGTAGAGTACTACGTGCAGATACGGAGTCACAAGGGAAGCACCTGAGGTTTGGCAGACCCACAGTTCTACGTCGTCGTAGTGTGGCGCCAGGCCTTGGGCGGAGGGCGGTGTGATGTAAGCATTGCAGCCCACCAAGCATCCCAGCTGCGACTCCAGCGCAGCGCAAATACGCCACAGGCTGTCATTAAATCGCTGTGGTTGGTGCACCTGCAGCACGGGCCATCTGGATCGTGCCGCGGGTCAGGAACATGCCTGGTCAAGCCACCTTGCTGTAGCAGTCCCGGGCCCGAGCGTGACCAGAAATGCTGCCTGCTGAGGGGCATTGGCCTCATGATGTCGGATGGTGGAACGTGGTGTTCCATGGCGATTGGATCACACCTGAAACGTTGCGCCGGCGCTGAATAGCTCCGCTGCTTCACCGCTTTCCAGCGGCGAAAACGGCTCTCTCTCAACATCTTCTCTCTCACCGTCAGTGTAACGCATTACATGCACATCTTTGACGAATTCCAGGCAACGCCCCTTTTCCTCTTGTGACTCCAGGACCGAACAAAGGTCCGAGAACGCGAGCAAGCCTTGGAACGCTTCCTTACGCTCCTTCGTTGCCTTATACAGCCTGTGTGATTTCTCCCACGTCTTGTTTAGAAAGTCTTTCCTGCCCTGCAAGCGAATAGTATGAAATGCATCACGTACACAGTCGCGAGGAGCTGCGGTGCTGCCTTTCAAGCTGTCATGTGCAGCAACAGAGCGGGACGCAGCAGCGTACCTCAGGAGCAACCAAGAAGGTCAGAGCATCTTTATCGACCTGATCCATCGTATGATATTCTGACAACCTGTGCCACGGGCTACGGGACTGGCCACCGCTTACGCTGCGGCGCACGCACTCAAGTTAACATGCAACCCAGCGACTGCTAGTGCGACCCCGTGTCTATGCGTTCATTTGCAGAAGGCTAAGCGGTGCTTATCTGTAGATGCAGAGTTGAAGTGCACGGCGCGATTGACGAGCTGCTCGATTCGGACTGGTGAAGCGGTGCAGTCTCGCCATACGTACATACGCATGCATGCGACGTCATGAACAATTGCAATGGTCCAAGCCAGCTGCGGTAACGTTGCTGCTGCACGGAGGATGGAACAAAGGCCCGGCATCGCCGAGGGGGGCACAGGATGGACCTGGCACACCCCACACAAGCATACGCACGGTACCAAGTTTGTGTCGCACTGTGACCCCGTCGCGACCCACGCCATCCTGCCCCAGAGCAGATGTGGACGCCCGGGACGTCGACGCGCGAGGGCACATGGACCACTGTTACGTATACATGTTTGATTCCTTGACTTGGTCCACTTTGTGGTTTCGCCCTTGTACTCTTTTGTAACTACCACTGTTACGTATACATGGCGCGGCATACGTACGGGCCCGTGTACACAGGTGTCCCTGACCGCGAGGCGTCACACACACTAGGTAAGACTGTTAAGAAACTGCACGGGTGTACCACATTTTCCATGTGCCTGAAGGCAGGTCGCTGTGGAGGCCAACCGACACAACCCTCGGGGTTTGCACGCAAATCTCGCCAGACGCATGCATGCGGGTTGGTACCCGGTCGACGTCAGGCATGAATCTTTCTTGTTACATGGCACTGAAACCGAATCGCTTGGCGAAGATGTCTGCATGGACAGTGTTGCAGTTCATGCACAGCTCTCCCCTGGCATCTACCTCCCTACCTACATCACACTTGAACAACAAAAAGACGCCAGCACGCGGCCGGGCTCACGTCCCGCAGCTGCGTGCGCATCACAAGCATACACTCATACCTTATTACTGACTCTCACTGCTGCATACCTCGTTGCTTCCCCTCACAGTACACCCACAACACTGGAACACACAGTCACCGAAAAATTTCGCAGGCGCCCGGACGCCCCATCCTCATTCTGCCACCCATCCGCCACATCGCACCGGCGCAATCGTGCACGGCACCGGCCCCGGACAGCTCCCCATGCGGCTGTACACGTCGCTCAAACCCCCTCGGCTTGATCGCGGTGCCATGGACGACGTCGTCAGCGTGACAGACGGCAGGCACCTGCTTGCGAGCTCCGCGGAGGAAGACATCTGCATGTGGATGCTGTGAAGCGCGGCCTCCATCGCCGCAGCCATGTCCACCCCCTGCGCCCCCGCATGGCAGGTGAGAGACCGCTCCAGCACACACTGCCGGCCCGGGCTGCCGACCACCGGCGATGCGCGCGCAGAGCGCGGCGCAAGGCGCCGCCGTGGCATCGGCAGCGAGGGTGTGGTGGCCTCGCCACTGCTTGACAACTGTGACTTGCGCACGACGCATTGCAGCGCGTCCCGGAGGCTCGCCGAGCTGGTGGATGGTATGTAGTCGCAGCTGGGCACGGGGGACAGGTCCGGCGGCTGCCGAGGCAGCCAGTTGTCGGAGAAGGGTGTGTACATCGCGCTGCAGGAGTCTGCCGAGACGTCGGACTTGTTGGCGCCCCCCGCGCTGTCTGATGTACGAGACGTGTCAGATTCCACACTGAGCAGTTTCTCAAGGTCACACAGCCGTGATGATGACAAGCGGGACGACGACCGGCCGGTGGTCTCCGAGACGACCGGCAGATGCCTCCCAGCACCGCTGTCGTCTTCATCGACCTCGGGGATCATAAGAGGGCGGGTGTGCGGCGCCTTGCTCATGGCAGCCGCGTGCCCATGGTGACCGCATGGAGCCGCGTGCAGCGCGTACGGGCAACTGGCGTGGCGGCCATCGGCTGCACCTCGGCCGCTGTGACGGCATTGCCCGCTCTTCGGGGGCCGGCGCGAATGGCCCTGAGACGAGCGGCAGTGCCTCGACTGCGAGGACGGCTGCGCGTTGCCCCTGCTGGCGGTGGCATCGGGTGTTTGCGCCCCGCACTGATCCCGCAGCAGGGTGACCGCGCTCTCTGCGCACAGCGCTTGCAGCCACCTGGCCACCCGCTCCGCCTTATCTGCACATCACATGGTGCTAAACTGTCGGCCGTCTGTTGACCGATTCGACTGGATTGCCACCCGTCGTCACGAGCCGCTCGCTGCCGCACTCAAACTCGGGAGTTGAAGATGAGCATTGTCGACCAGTCAGCGCTCGGACCATGGATGCATGTGGCTGTGACTACTTGGGCGCCTCACCCGAGTGTTCAGCTACCTTTTTCACTCGTACATTTTTGCACGTTAGACAATGCCAAAGCACGCAGCGCAGTCAAAGAGAGGAAGCTCAATCGGCGGGCATGAAAGTACCATGCCACGGATCGCACCCGACGCAGCGCTGCGTTGGTGTAAACTTGTCAAGGCTGCCGAATTTAGCCTCACCTGTGTGTCTTCAGGAACGTCACCAAACCTGAACAAACACAGACGGTAAAACACACTGAGCGGATCAAGGCGCGTAGTGGTGGTAGTGTCAAATGCACGGACGAAGGTGCGTGTTACATTTTTCGCGATTGATGCGAGGCGAAGTCAACAACCCTCGGCCACGGCGACACTGAACCAGATCACGCATGAGCGTGCTCGACTGTCGCGTATGACAGAGCATATGGATCCTCCACCTTCGGTCGTCACAGCAGGTTGTCTGTGTGGCGTCGCGATCGTGCGCATCTCGCGCGCACGGGCCCATGCCAGAACGGTCCAAACCAATCTGGCATACTCGTACATCCCTCCCCAGCATGACGTATACGCACCTCAGCAACTGGCTTCATTTGACAAGATGTCATGTGACGGGTCACAAAATATCACAAAGTCGCTCTCGAGCGGTCAAGAGTATATTATCGTTCAACGAGGACCATGCCAACGCACTGCATGATACCACGTGCACGCTCGACAAGCACATCTGCGCTACGCAGGTCAGCTCGACCAAATATGTGCGACCGTCTATGCCTGCAGCCGTGGCAAAAGTCGTGCAGGCCATGCACGCTCCAGACTGCCAGTGCAGGGCAACAAGGCGTGCACGACACAGGCTCACAGTTTGCGGAATATTAATGCTGTTTGACAGCGACTTGCATGTTGATACGGCAATACGGTGTGGTGCCGCACCATGATCTCCTCGTCAGCGCTAGGAATTCCGCCCTGCACACAAAGAAAGTCGTCAGATTGACCGCAGCGCTACGTATTTTTTAAATCAGTGCCTCTGATCCGTGTTAAGAGTTCTGCGGCGATGTACATGGCTGTTCAGGCCGGGCATCGTGTTCGAAAACACAAATCCGGTCAACGTGCAGCCGCATACTCGCTATAGAATCCTGCATCACATGAGTCAGGAAATTCTGATATCATGTCTATTTCAGCCGAGGCGTGGAGGGCGTACCACGAAGTCTCTGCATCGTTGCTGAAAGCGACCGCACGTGGCATGGCCCGGGAGACCAAGGCCACCGCTCGATGGGTGCAAAGAAAGCTATGTTGAATTATGTGGAAGCAATGGGAGTACGAGTTTTAGCACATGCGGACCTAGTGTATGGACTCGACAATGAGGAAAGATCGAGCGTCCATGAGAGCAAGGAATCCACGCTCACTGATGTATAGACACAGCACAGATGGTGAAATAGTGGTAAGAATTCAAGTAGCCCGAGTCATTTTGTCTTGTAGAGCATCAAAGGTTCCGGCTGAGTGATGTGCGGCACTCGGTCACTTGGACGGAGCATGCGTGCATGCATTTGCGTGAATGTTCTGTCATTGGGCACGGTCGTGGTCTAGCTTCGCCTCCTGATGAGCAAAAACGTGTGTCCGCGATGACGAAGGCCCTGACCGTAAGCACCTTGTAAATGCATTCTCTCTGCAATCCCTGCTCTGTTTGCAGAAACCTGACGCAGGGCCTGCCGGGCGCTGCAGAAGGAAGAGAGCGCTACGTGTGACACATCGCACAGATGTCGACAGCTCAGGAAGCCGGGCCTTCACGCGCACCAGCAGACGTCATCATGAATGCCACCGCAAAACATGCACCCCACAGACAGGTTTCGTGTGTAAAATGTAGAATCATGCGCCCGTCTGAAGAACGCTCAAGTAAGCAGACAACCACTGTTTTCCTTATTTGACCAGTCCGCTCGTGTGAGGGTCCCTCATGTGCGCCCGAATGGCCACACGTGCATGTTGGTTTCACATGTGCTTACACAGTAGCTGCTATTGTCAGCGCTGCTGGGGTGGACGCCAGTGCACTGCACAGCCATCGCGCCTGATGCCTCTGCATGGCCCTGGACGACTTCACGACCACACTCCGTAGCGGATCAGACGCTCCTCACGACTCGTGTCCGATGAGATAGTGCGCTTACGTATGTCCACGCGAGCCCTGTAGTCTGTCGTAGGGACCAGAGCAGCCCTAGCCAATTCGAATTTTGGGTTACCGAATTTGACTGCACGAGGTACCGACGGCGGCCGCACAGCCTGCCTGCTGGCATGCATGCGCGACGTAAACCCTTGACAGGTCGCACTTGTGCACACGCGATCGCGAATGTGAACAGCACAAATCGTGACGCACGTGCGTGCACACGCAGCACGCAAATACATGAAGCTCTACCACTTGCACCGGCGCGCGTGCCGGGCAGCATCAGGCGCAGGATTTCACATCTAAATCTTATTCCCATCAACTCGATCACTAGTGATCGTAGGCACCTCCAGGCACAGTCATACTATCCACAACAACTCCCTTCCTGATCCATTGGATGTACGAAACATTTCTCAAAACCGTCCTTGCCATCGGCAATATATATATATATATATAAATGCACGTGCTCGCAGCCAGCTGCACTGATGAAACGTCAAGTTGAGCGCAAAGCTAACGCAGGCAGTGATGAAGGTTTGGCATTCCCAGAACGCCCGGGGAGATCGGAAGCCTGCGCGGATGCTGAGTGCTGCGGTGGAGGTGGCCACAGGACGTCGTCGCATGTGCATAGATCTGTGTGAGATTCGCGCGCGCCATCTCCTGGCATGCCCACCGCCATCCGCCCCTGATCTTATACATGTCACGTGCAAATGAGCCGGGATCCGATCCGGATGCGATCGCCTGCGCATCATGACACGCCGTTGTCAGCACACACGGACCGCCGCCGACGCACCCGATTCCTCTACCCGCATGTGACGGCACAACCGACACCACCGATGCACAGTTGAATTGGCGCGCGTGTTGGTCAAGTGACGCTTGCCAATTCTAGATCTCCCCGAGCTGAAAGCTACGTATACGTGTTAAGAAATATGTACATACGAGGATCGAGAATCGTATGTACATGTCCGCATTCCTTTGAGAGAATCATCCCACCCAACCACCATGCTCCAACGATCCGAGCTCTCGTGATCAGCGGGCTTCCGTGACCGTGCTGCGCGCATACAGCAACCCACGGCGTCATGGTGCACACCTGTGAGGTTTCATGCATGTGGACGTGTAGCTGTGGAGATCTTGGCGGACATGCATGCGTGCAATATGTGTGACCCGTATCGGTGACTCAGGATCGATCACGTCCACGATCTGCGTGCAGCTGACGCCATGCACCTCCAGCGGCACCGGCCCATGGCGTCGCATTCGGAGCTTTCGTGGGTCGCGCTTGTGATTGCTCCACGGCGTGGATGGTTCCGCCCTCTCCGAGATGTCGTACGCAAGCTCTGACGCAAGCGCGTCGTCTCATCCACGACGTCCCGACGGGTCCTCCGGAAGCAGACCCAGAATGCGCGAAGCGACGTCGACGCCCATTGCCAGCTGGACGTATCGGCTGCTCGCGCAGGTTGTGTAGTTACAAAAGAGTGCAAGGGCAAACCCAACCCGCGCAGGTTGTGTACCATGTAAACTGTAGTTACAAAAGAGTATACGTACAAGGGCGAAACCGCAAAGTGGACCAAGTCATGGAATCAAACAACAGCAGCGGAAGCTCATTGCTAGCCACTTTCACCAGCACACAGAAGCTGCAACTGCAAAGCACACAAACATCAAGCGTGCAACAGGGACACTAAGTACACCACCTCACGTCGGCAACACAGGCACTTCCAGTCCGGCGTCATAGTGCCTGCCCTGCTCCCGGGAGATCACGTGCACGAGGCCGCTCTTGCGGTACATCTCCGCATTTCCTCTCTGGACCGCCACAGACAACAGCTGCATCCATGTAAACCATGTAAACTGTACCTGTGACGCTTACTCGCCAAACGCGCCATTTGTGTTGTCGCAATTGTTTGCTATAGCTAAGCCTCGCACTCGCAAGCGAATTCGAACACGCGTGCGCCCTCGAGGCCCACTACTACCACCTACCTAATTATAATCCGCCTGGCGCTCGTACGTAGTCTAACCGCGTGTATACTACAGCTACGAACTTCCCGGCGTGCACAGGCCTAGCCGGCTGACCAACGTTAACCCCGGTGCGCACCCCCAGCGGCGTATGTATAAGCCGCGTCCGGTACTGGTGATCATGTCGACTCCATAACATATGTTTTGCAGTCTACACGGATGCAACCACAGCATGGCCCAGTCATCAGCTGGTGATCATGACCGCAGCACACTGTACATGTACAGCTAGTGAAAAGCCTGGGCTGCTGTTGTATGATTCCATGACCTTGGTCCACTTTGTGGGTTTGCCCTTGTACTCTTTTGTAACTACGTATGTGGAGGGTGAACGATGCATCGACGGGTGGTCTGATTCAAGACATGTATGCTGTTGCGTGAGGCACCTCGAGAGCTCTCTTCGCGAATTCGATGTAATTATAACTTCATATATGTCCTGTGAGTGAGTGCTTCTACGAGTGAGTGAAACTGGCTGGCGCTGAGCTGACGTCAGCTCGACGCTGCTGTTAACACGTTGTAGCGGGTCAGCATGGGGCAATAGTGCGGATTATCCAAACCATGAATCGTGAGCCCAGTGCCTCCAGTCAACAGCGT
>JAUMHO010005888.1:0-13993 GCA_032360965.1 Ulva armoricana | reverse complement strand
AGTACAAGGCTGGCCTTGCGAACCAAGAGTGAACCTGCCGTAGCCTTGCATACTACCTTATGCATTTATCAAATGGAACATGCGTTCCACAACGCTACGCGTGCGGACGTCTGTGCGCGTCGGGCCAATCGCATGAAAATTAGCACCCCAGAGCCACGAGCACTCTCGTGGTGCTCACAACAGCTCCATGTCCCAAATCCTGCCGAAAACCTCCATGACGATCTTACGCCAATGCATATATGGCCTCGCAACCCACCAGTGACATTTGTAGCCCTGCCGAGCTCGAGCCTCCCATGGCCGACTATGATCTTCGCGAATCCGATGGCCATCGCCCGCCGCGACGACAGGTCTCTCCATGAGCAGAAGTATGACCATATCATTGATGGTGTGCGCGGTACTAATAGGCAATTCCCACGACAGCGGCTCATCGCAGTAGCTATGAATGTCGCACCGGGATCATGCAAGGCATTGCGAGTGTTGCCGCTGGGAAGTGAAGCCGTGCAAAAAAAAAGAATTCCAGTGCGGAATAAACTTGTTTTGCCGGCGCACGTGAGCAAGCTGCGCTGGTCAAACCGAAGACTGAGCAAGAATGTGCTATGAAACAGGACTGTGATCTCCAGGGGCCAGCCCGGGGATCGGCAAGGGCACTAGGCCAGCTGCGATACATGCCATCTGAGTCAATCTGATTGTAACGCTTGGCTCATTCATGGAGAGGTTGAAGTATTTACGGCTCCCTCAAAACCCTCGGACCCCCTCAGATGTGGCTAAGGTGTCGTACGGAGGATGTGATAAATTTTCAAGATTAGAAATCCCCCAGTTTCAGGGGCATCGGTATTATCTGATCGCCTTGGCGCACAACAACAGCCTGAGTGACACGAAAGCCTTATCACACCAGGCAGACACACGCATAGCTATATATAGCAGGTTTAAAAATGGACCATTTCGCAAGCCACACGATGTTTCACACAGCGAAAAATATATACATATTTTAACGGAACCGGGCATCACGCCCCACCCAAACGGGCATCGGCCACAGCACCCCTATCGGGTAGAGGCGGACAAGTGCAGGACGGGCGCAGGAGGTGGCACAACCACAGGGGCGGCATCAGGTAGGGGCGACACACAGAGCCACGACTTCAAGGCCAACCAGTCAGGCAGACATAGGCCGCGTAGATTCGGTTTAGGAAGAGGCTGCCGAGTGCACACAACACAGGACACACCCAGCAAGAACGCAGCAACCAGGCGCAGTCAACGATGTTTTACAACGCCACGGCGATATCCCAGGGCACCGGCGGGGTCAAGGAGGAAAGGGACAAGACACGCCGATGCAACATATGGATATCCACCCAGATACAGTCATCAGGGAACGGAGCATGCAACACTTCTTCTGCCTGGGTGCACCCAGCACATGCCATGGCAAGGTCCTTGCGCAGGACGCCAACAACGGAGTTTCTTTCTGAGCAGCTGCCTAGGAAATATAGGGACACGCGAAAAGCAAATGTTCAATGTGCCCCATCTATGCTCTCGTCGAGCCTGATCCGCAGGAGCCGAGCCAAGTTCCGGGCAGGGGGGGAACACACGGCCACCGCAGAGATGGCACGACGCGGGTATGGCCGTCGACCCGAAGGAGACGAGGTGGTAAGGAGGAGGTAAATGCGAGGAGCAAGGAAACATGATAGGGTGATCATGAATCATGAACGGCAGCGGATAACGCACAAATGTACACTGACCTGGAGGCAGGGTGCCAGCGATGCGGCCGCGTGGATGGGTTCCGAACATCCATGCCCCCCCTGGACCGTTTATGATGGCGAACACAACGACGCCTACCGTGCAAGCCCTGTGCGGGTTTCACCAGCCCTCTGTCGTCGAGTGTTATTCAGCTCAAACCCTGTCTGACATCCTTGCTGGACAGGTGCGACAGGGAATCCAGAGACCGACGCCGTTGACCGCCCGGCCGTGACTCATGCTCATGCTGGAGAAGCTGCCGCCGTGCTATGTCATGTGAGGACTGCGCGTGCAGAAGCCATTTGTCGCGGGGTCTCAGACCGAGCCACGATGCTGCCCCTATGAAGTCCGGCGACGTCGCAGCTGGCAGTTCACGTTCATAGTCAACTGTGCAGGGGCATGACATGCAAGAGCCGAGGCGCGATCAGCCCCCACAGACGGTCGCACGTACTGCCTGGCATGTGCTGACATGTGAACTGTCACGATCGATGTGTTCCGTTGATGATGTTTTACTGACCACCGGCGTCTGATGAGGCCCTTTGGCAAGGTCGAAGCTAGTCACGGTCCGCCCGTTCAGTCTGTAACTGCAACATCCACGTGCTGTTCTCACCTCGTTTTGTAGACACACACGATGTTTTCACACAGTGAGTTCATGATGCATGTTTCGCAGTCCTGGACTATGGTTCGTGGAGACAGCTGCATCGTGAGAGGCGTTGCGGCTTTCAAGGCACCTGCATGGTGGTCTTCGAGGGTGTCTCACTGTCTTACCTTAGCCCCGGGCCCCTGGCGCCGTGAAGGACGACTGCTTACTAATAGTATGCCCTGGTTGCAGCTTTCTTGCTGGATGTTCTCCTGTCCTAGTGGCGTGCACTCGGCAGCCTCGTTCAACAAATGTGTTGCGCAGCCTGTGCTTGCCCTAACGGTCTGATCTGAAGTCGTGGTTTCGCTGTATGGCGGCCTTGCCTACAGCTAGGGCTGAACCGCCCCTGTGGTGGTGCCCCCTTCTGTGGGCTGCCAGTGTGTGACTGAATGCGATCCATTTTGACGGACACTAGAACATACACCACATTTCGAGCATCGGCAGCAACCTTGTAGTAGACATGGTACCATAATGGCTGTGTGGCCAGGGTACTAAGAAGGCATCGACCAGAAGACTAGTGCTACAGCGCTGCCTGTCATGTGCTTTCCGAGCGCAGACCATTCTTGTTGCAACATGTATACACCAGCGTAGGCACCTTCGGGCCGGCTGCACATACCACCGTCAATATTAATACAGTTAACACTTGCAAGCACCATCATAATCCTCAGCAGATGTTGGATTCGAGGCAAGGAGTTCCTGCCGGTCCAAACCAAGTAGGGCCAATGATCACCCCAGCTTGCACACAAGTGCAACATTTGGCTACATGTAAATGTAAATGTAAATGTGACACACTCGCCATATCCTACGAGGACTTTGACAGTTCCGGATAACCGGGACCACGGGCCTATATGCAAGTCAATATGAATTGTTGTGGAAGTAGATCTTTTCTGCCTTGGTGGTACAGAGTAGCCCTTTTATCTTTTTTGTATAGTCACTGCAAGATGTCTTAGGGGGGAGGGGGGAGGGGGGGGGTTGGACTCTCGTGTGCGTGAACGCGGGGGTCCAGCCACAACCAATCATTTCTGGCTAATAAGCTTCATCACAGTGGTAATTCTGCGCTCTAGATCTGCTGCGGTCGGCGGAGGATGATCGACCGCAACAGAGAGTTTGTGCAGGTTAGGTAGTGAGTGAGGTTAGTAGTGAGCAGGCCACCGGATACGCAGAGCTAACCAGATGCTGAGCACAAAACTTTCAGAAAACGGATATGGATGGCAGCCTCCCAAAGGTGAAGTTAGCTTGATCAGGCATGCCTGAATCCCAAATCTCAAAGAGGTTCACGGCAAGGTTGGTCACGGACTGTTAAATATATCATGTTACACACATTGCGTCTCGCCCAATACATAGCTGGGGGATTGTCGAGTCGAACCAAAGAAGTATCGACTATTAGCTCTTTTCAACATAGCTCTTTTCAACAAGTGGACCAATATCCCAATCCCAAGCCGACTGCAATGCCGGCAGGCTGACATGGAGAATTTCCATAATTACATCCACACAACTAGTATACTGCCAAGCAGTGGCCTCTTACGACACGTCTCTGCTGCAACCCAACAACCTGCACAACACATATCACACGCTCCCTTGTTCATCCGCACAATCTGCACACTGCCCTAGCCACCCGCCAGACACACTCCCGCCAAAAACCTAGAACAGATGATGCCAACCACACTCGCTCCTCACTCCAGCAAATGAATAAACTCAGCTACACATGCATGCACTGCAGCTTTCATGCGGCCCTTTTCAGAGCACTGCAGCCGATCTCAGAGCACTGCAGCCGATCTCAGCGGCGGCCGACAGCAGCGCCTGCTTGGGATCCTCTGCTCAGGGCTTCGGGTCCTCTGTCGGCGGTGGGAGGGTGCACTCAGCGATTGTGCCATCCCAGAACGACGGGATGGGAAGGCTCCGGTTGCGGCACAGGAAACGTCTCGCGTTTTGGACGATGCAGTCCGAGTTGGGGTCACAGCATGGGGAAGTAAAGACGATGTCTCCGCCGCCACACAGTGCGTTGTTCTCCTTGCACTCCGGGGAGGTTGATGCGCAGACACTAACGCTCGCACGGCACTCGCTACCTTCCAACTCATCTGCCATTGCGACGGCAGAGGCAATGGCACGGGCGGTGGCGGTCAGCATGCGCTCCTCGAAAGCAAATTTGAAGTCCGAGTCGAACATGGAACCTGTTCCAACTGCAAAGCACATCACGAGGTTCACAGCTTGATTCATGTTCACGACGGTGTCGTTGAAACTTTGGGCGACAGTATAAACCTCAGGAGCAGGATGTCCGAATTCAGGTCTTTCGTCCATCATGCTCAGGTGGGTGCATGCAAGCTTAAGGTTGGCACAACTTGGCACAGCAATGGCAATTGCCATTTAACTGGTGTGCAGAGATGGGTAGGAAGCGTGCGATGGGTCTGGCGTATCGCACCGGAACATGTCTCGGCGTAAGCGTTGACAGCAGCCTCAGCCCAGATGACACCCCACACTTCAACCGATGCAAACAGGCTGACTTCGCAGTCACAAGTCGCAGCCTCTGCCAGTGCGGATGCAAATGCCTCTGCCTGCAGCATACCATGACACTAGCCTCTGCAATATCGCTCCCCTGCAGCGTTCTCATCAGGCAAACTGGCACCCGTACATGCGTGCCAGTACACATGCAAGCATCCTATGCCATCAGTACATGATACACACAAGAACACGGCTGAATGTTTGGTAATCGTCAATATAAAGGATTTGTGAGAGTGGCGGGCAGGCCATTGTGCTAAGGCCATGGCATGCACAACCGGGGGGTGTTTTCATCTCACCGTTTCCATGTTGACAAAGAAGGCTGGAACTGAACATCAGGCACATGATAGCGTGTCCGAGAGCAGGCCCAGAAGTAGATTGCCAACCAGGATTGGGCGACCAGCACAGCGCTGCAAGTTTGATAAACACGACCGCCAGGGGTACCATACCTGCGCCATTGCCACAGCTCGGACCTCAACCTCTGTGACGCCGCAGGCAAGTGCGTTCCCGCGTGACTCACAGAAGACGTACGTATCCGCGATTGCTTGTGCCACGGCGGTCGCCGTGGCTTGGGCGATTACGTCCACCTGCGCTGATGCAATGTCTCCATCACATGCGTATGCGCCAGCCTCCGCGCCGGCCTGGGCAATTGCATCAACCTCCACCACCGTCGAGACGCCGGCTGCAAGGAGCTCGCACCGGGCCAGGGAGGGTCCAACCTGGAAAGCGGCAGGGTATTGTCTCTGGCGTGCAGGTCTTGTCAGCAAGCGGTGAGAGTGAAGCAGCACACAGAATAGGTATGAATCTATTTGGAACGCTGCCAAGGACGTACAGTTGTTGCAGAGTACAGTTGTTGCAAGCAGGCTTGGGCCAGTACTCGGGCCAACTGTGCTGCACAATCAACTCCACCATGGCCTGAGGTGTAACAGGGGCGCAACCAACACATCCAGCAGTCATACAACTGTGCCGTTCACAAGCGAGGCTGAATGCGTCACCACGTGCTGCATCCACAGCTATTCGCCAGCTCAATAGCCGGAATTTACAAAGCAGATCAGAGGCGTGCCTGGGCAGTGTTGATGATCTCGATGCTGCAGTCTCCGTCCACGCCAGCACGGAGAATGCCGGTTATGTTGCTAAGGACGGTGAAAATTGTACTCTGGATCACGGAGCTGGTGACCGTCGTCTGGTCGGAGACCTGGGTTCCCGCATCACTGAACAGATACAGCTGCACACATCCCAGCCTTTGTCAGAGACACAGTGATGTGGATGCTCATTATCACAGGCCGGCTGATCGGTATCCAAAAGCATGCCGGCTGCGCAGGTGACAACACACGAATTTGCAGTTTTGAATGACGCCATTTTAACCTGGCTGTTGCGTTTCTGTGGCAATCAATATTTTTCAGTAGAGCATCCTATACTTGTTACCTCTTTTCTCAATAATTTGTTTCAGGCGTCACACCGGTGCATCCAATCCATCCAACCAGTCAAAGCCTGGGTATCATGTCAACAACCGAGTCTGCTAGTGCAGTTGGGAGATGGGAGGCCAGTGTGAAAAGACTGGAAGAGGAGGCATACCTCAAACCATGCTGTAGCTATAGCCTCAACAAACAGTTCCTCTGTCACAGTAGACAGGGCGCTGATTGCTATGTCGCACTCGCCACAGACCTCTGTCGTTGCGAAGATCTCCGAGACTGCGGATCCGAGCGCCATTGCACGTTCCTCAGCGAATGCATAGCCCTGTGCACGGATGTCAGCGTTTCCTTGAGCGAAACAGTTGGAGCTGACCTCAGCGAAGGCCTCCGCGACAGCGATGGCGATGTCGGAGAGTTGCTCGTCAATGGTGACGATGACGGGCTCTTCACCGCCGCACACGTACGCTCCCACATCAAGCCCTGCGCACGCAAATTCATACTCACACAAGTCATTGCAGCCAGAGATTCCCACATGTCTGCATGTATGAATCTGCAGCTGCATAGTTTCCACATTCAACCCAGTTCTGTTCATGTGAACAGAAACCTGCTGTCACATGAAGAAAGATGCAAGCACAGGACATACACAGCGGCAGTGAGGTCCAACAGCATCAGGGGCATACACAGGTTGGTATAGCCATCCTGCTCCACCTTGGCGGTTCTGGAAATGCTGGAGACACGGCAGAAGCCCGCGCTGACCTCCACGTCCCTGTCAGGGTCCTGCTGCCCCCGCGGCTGGGCCTGGGCCCCTGCAGCACATCTCCATCGACACGAGCACGGCTGAAGCCTCTATGTGCACAGCCATGCTGCCGCTATTGCCACATCTCTCCTCCTGAATTTTGAAACAGCACTACGGCATCATGGTTCACCTGGGGAACCCGCTGTGCAGAGTACCGTGACTGTGAGTGCGACAGCGCGGTAGCCTGCATCGCGTGAAGGCAAGGTGTGCAAGGTGTGTGCAAGGTGCAAGGTGTGTGCAAGGTGTGTGCAAGGTGTGTGCGCCAGTGTACCCTTTAGGTGTCTGTATTACCCTGGAGGTGGTGATGAGCCACGAAATTGCCAGGCATCTGCAGGTTTTTCCTGGTCTGAAACCGCCCACACTCTGACTGAAATCATATGATACAGGTCTGAAATACAGATCGGGACTCCTGTGGCACCAGTGTGTGGCGCAGCATGATGCTATCGGTGGCATCACGCTGTTTGAATATATAGTGTATCCTACTTGCAGCAGTACCAAGTGCGGAGACGTTCAGGAGTGCTGTTAGCCTTTGCTGATGGCAAGGATGCACCATGTTGAGAGTGATCAAGGCCTGCCTGAGCCACCTGCTGTGCGTGCTTGAGATGCATAGACCAGATGTGCAGAAGGTGCAAACACAATGCAACTGTCCTCGCACCTTGGGAAAGCAGGAGAGCTGACATACTAGCCACAGTCAGCATATTGTACCTGTGTACACTGGAGCGCAGCATGACTGACAACCTGCAAAAGGGTATCAGGTGAGCAAACACTCTCAGGCTGACAGTAGAAAAGAGAAGCAGTTAAAGATGCATGTCCCTCCATGGCAAGGCCATTCAAGCAAATTTTCAGCTTCTACATTGATCTGCTGATCAGCTGGACAACATTCTTGGCTTGCTGACAGACTTCTTACTAGGTGCCTCCAGTTGCCACACACATGAGCACAGTGTGGCTGCCTCAAGTACACAAACCTGGTCAAGAGCAATCTAGATGAAGCTATGTGTATGCTTGATTCAACAGGAGAAAGCACAAAATGTGTGTGAGTTTTTTTCCCCCTAAAATTTTTTTATACAGAACAGGACCCAACAGAGCCAGACGTTTATATTAAGACTGGACAAGTAGAACCAGCCTGAAGAACCAGTTTGATCACTGGCAGCATTGATTTCAATTTGCAAATGACCATACCTAGGTACCATGAAGAACCAGTCTGAAGGACAGCATCATGTTTGATGATCAAACAGACATACATCAATGTGTCCATCCATGAGCATGATGATCAGAACTGCACCTTTAGCCTCTTGAGTATGAATATGTAGTGATGTGTACCAACAGGTGATTGCAACCTCTTCAAGGAACGTCTTCAAGGATGCACAATATTGGTTGAACTGCTCTGGGTGAACACTACGGGCGCATGAATGACCACATGGTGTGAACACAGGCCTTTTATACCGGCGGTCCTGCTGCCAACTAGTCTTCGCGGACACATGTGTGCGGGAGAAGAATCTGCAGCGAGAGTCGAATTCAAGCCTAGCGCCGTCACCCGAAGCTGACGGAGTTCATTCCCCACCGTGCAGATCGGGCCACAGATGATCTAGCTGCCAGATTCTGCTGTTGAACTGACCGTGTGCTGCCCGCACGCATAGAGCAGGGATGATCCATGTGATAGTGCTGCGTCAAGCACTGCGCATGCAGAACAGCTGCCACCTCGCGACGTTGCAGACGGGCGCCCCCCTCCCCCCCCCCCCCCGACGTGCAAGGACAACCTAAAACCGACCATATAAAAAATAAAAGAATATGATAGATGTCTTGATGCTGTTGCAGGCCCGGCGTGCCACTTGTTGCGATGCTGTCTCGTGCAATCTCCATCGAGCCGCGACACGAGGCACATGGTTCCGCGGCCTCAACCACAAGTTTGTTTAACAACTGCTGTCAATCCCACCGGTGCACAATGCGTAGGGACACGTGTGACAGGGTCTAGGTAAGATCGTTTCGATACCATGTGTTCACAGCGCCATGGCCACGCGGCGCCGATAATATGTTGCAATTGCCAGCGCCACGGCGCACGGGGCCCCCTCGGACAGCAAAGGCACAGGACGGTTTAAGACCCGTACCTTCAGACTCTGGGCCACGGAAGGGTCCACGTGCTGCTCATGTGACATGTCCAGGGCATCGCGATACATGTGGATGTTGTATCCGGTGCGACTTCGTGGATCAGATTGCATGGCGTCTTTGCTAGCACGTGGTCATACAAGCTTGGGATTGCCATGCATACGCGGAAAGTGTTTGAGACAGCAACAGATTTGGTGATAGACATGCACCCAATCGGGTTCCCACTCTCTGCCATGTGTGAGCACGAGCGTGCATTAGTGCATTAGTGCATTTTGCGGTATCTGAGAATGTTCTCAACTCTAGTGTGCGTCACTGCACAGCTGCCAGCTGCACAAGCAGGCAGAAGAAAATCGGCACATACCGAACATACAGCCACCTGTGTCGTGTTTCACTGAAAAAAACTAGACAAGCATCCTCCGACTCGGATCAACTCCAGTGTACAGCTCCTGGCAGGGCTGCCATGCCTTGCAAGCTCCGCTGTTGCCCCATGCATGGAGAGCAAGCTCTGCAAATTGCCACAAGACGCACTGCACAGCAGGCACCAGCATGGCATACGCCATTCTGATACCCAAACCCATGGGCCATACCCACCAGTTCTCCTTTCCTGTGGATGGGCAAGTGAACATCCAGGTTTGCATGTCTGTCAGCACATTTGCGTGGCAGCATGATCCAGACAAGCAATCTAACAGGTAGATCAGGCCCTGGATTCTCAGAAATGACCGGATGTGTCAATGTCCCTATGCCAATCTCCCGTGGATATTGTCATGGATACGTGGATACATGGATACAGAAACTTGAATGTGCTATTAAGTAATCATGCATACATACCCGTACAAAATTTTATTTTTTCATTGGAATCGGGCATCACGACAAATCCAGACGAGAAACGGCCGCAGCACCCCTACCGGTAGGGGCGGGCAGGTGCAGAATAGGCACAGGAGGGGGCACAACCACAGGGGAAGCAGCCGGCGGGAGCGCCACACAGCGGAGCCACGGCTTCAGGGCCGACCAGTCGGGCAGATGCAAGCCGCAGCAGAACCGGTGCAGGAAGAAGCTGCTGAGTGCACACAACACAGGACACAGCCAGCAGGAACGCAGCAACCAGGTGCAGGCAGTGATGCTTTACAGCACCAGGGGGGTGACGGCCCAGGGCACCGGCGGGGTCTACGAGGAAAGGGACAAGACACGCCGATGCGACATCCACTGAGATACTGTTAGCAGGAAACGCAGCCTGCAACACATCCTCCGCCTGTGTGCACCCAGCACAAGCCACAGCAAGGTCCTTGCGCAGGACACCAACACTGAGGTTGCCGTCCGAGCAGGAGACAAATGGACAAGCGAAGAGTAAATGTTCAACGTGCCGCCATCTATGCTCCCGTCGAGCCTGATCTGCAGGCGCCGAGCCAAAGTCCGGGCACGTGGGGAAAACACGGCCACCGCAGAGGTGGCATGACGAGTTTGTGGCCGTTGACCCAAAGGAGACAAGGTGGTCATGAGGTAGATGCAAGGAGCGCAGGGACATGATAGGGTAGTTACAAAAGAGTACAAGGGCAAACCCACAAAGTGGACCAAGGTCATGGAATCAGACAACAGCATCACAGGCTCTTCACTAGCCACTTTCACCTACACACAGAAGCTGCAACTGCAAATCACACACACAGCGAGCGTGCAACAGTACCACTACAGTACACCACCCCACGGGACATGATAGGGTGGACGACTGCGGATGTCGCACAAGTGTAAACCGACCTCGAGGAAGGGTGCCAGAACTGCAGCCGCGTTGATGGGTTACGAATATACATGTTCCCCATGGACCGTTTATGCAGCTGCACGCAGCGATGCCTACCGTGCAAGCCCTGCGCGGGTTTCCCTCTGTCGGCTGGTGCTAACCAGCTCAAACCCTCTCCGGTGTCCTTGCTGGACAGATGCGACTTGGGATCCATTGGCTGACGCCGTAGACCGTTCGGCCGTGGCGTCTGTTCATGCTGGAGAAGGTGCCGCCGTGCTGTGTCATGTGAGGACTGCGCGTGCAGAAGCCATTTGTCACGGGGTCACAGACCGAGCCACGATGCTGCCCTCATGAAGTCCGACGACGTCGCAGCTGGTAGTTCACGTTCAAGGTCAACCGCGCGGGGGTCATGATGTGCAAGAGCCGATGCCCGATCAGCCCCAAAAGACGCTCGCACGTGTTGTCTGGCATGTGCTATACGGCAGTACTCATGCGCCGATAGTAGATCAAGGTCAGTGAACATGACAGCCCGGCTGGTACTGCGGATCCTAGAAGACGCAGTGCAAGAAGCATCGGCCCGTATGCCACTGATAAGCTTCGCCTCCCGGTCAATGATAGTATCCATCGAGGTGCAGCGCCTGTCGTGGCGCCAAAGCTCCATGGCATAGAGCATGCTAGGGGTAATGCGGGAGCGAAGGACGAGCAGTTTCGTCGACGCTGACAGCCGTCCGCTTCGGAGGACAGGTAGCCACTTGTGCAATGCTGCATAGCCCTTGGAGGTGGCCGCCGCTTGTTGCTCTCCCCAGGTGCCCGTAGCTTCGAGCCTGAGGCCTAGGTACTTGGCAGTTGCCGCAGTCATAAAAAATACACATACTCATTTGACACAGCTCCAACGAAAAAAAAAATCAAATTTTTCAAAGGATATCGGGCGTCACGCCAAACCCAAACGGGCATCGCCCACAGCACCCCTACCGGTAGGGGCGGACAATGAAGCCCGATGCCCGATCCATGGACTTCCATGGACTCCATGGACCTTCGGAAGGTCTAGCACAATGCAACTATACAAAAAACCGAAGAAGACCCCGTGGGCGCTGTCGCTGTGGGCGCCGCCGCTGTGGCCGCGGACCTGGACTTGCCGCTCACAGGGCATCGCTTGCGCCGACACCCCCTCGGACCCCTTCTTCGAGGAGGACTGCCGGCAGGACGCAGACGAAGTTTTAGACAGTCCTCGACCGCCTCCCCGGCTGGTAATGCAGGCTCTCCCTGGAGAGGCGGTCCATACTTATGCCCTATGGACGTCCTCAACTCGTCAGTGGGGGCCCCGGGTGTCCACGCTAACACCGAAACCACCAGGGGGCTGAGTGCACACCCCCTAAAAAGAGGGCAGTATCAATGTTGATGGCAAAGGCGCTGAAAGAGGTCAGTGTAGCGGCGTGCAAAAGCAATAGCTTGGTGATCAGCCGTTCAATGTCGCACGTGGCACTGACTGCAGGGACCAGTTTAAAGCCATGGCATCGGTGTATCCGGGCGGGGCGTAGGAGGATGAATATTTGGGTGGTCTGCTTCGAGACCTGTACGCTGCTGCGTGGTGCACCTGTGCCCGTGCCGCTTTTCGATGTAAGCAACTGCAGTTCGATAGTCTGCAGCTTTAACGAAATTGAGTTTGAATGCACGTTTTTGCCGTTTCCTTCCAGATCCTCACCAGGGGAAAACACATGTAAAATACATAAACCTTGCTAGTCCCAGTGGAGGTGCTGAAGCGGACAGACTGTATGTCTGTGGTTGCAGAGTCCTCGAGGCTGGTGCGTCCAGGCTGAACCTGGATCCGGAGGTCGACGAGGAGAAGGCATGTGTGCAGTTGGAGAGTTGGGTTTCGGCGTGATGGATCCGGACCGGGACTCGGAGGCTGGTCGATGCAAGGCTGGGCTGTGGCCAAGGGGCAGAGGGTGACCAAGGCAGTCAAAGCGAGCCAGTAGGAGCCGATAGCGCACGCTGCAGCTGTGGTGGTGCATCTGCATGGCTTCAATGGATTTCCCACATGCATGGGACAGCTCTCTCCCTTGTCTAGGAGTGCCGTTACTGCTGCTGGGTGCTGAGTCACTGTGAGCCATGTCAGCCAGGGTTGAGAACACAGTACATTGTGTCTTGCGGGTGGATTTACTCTTGCCTGTGTGTTTATGTATGGCGATCGGATCAGCGGGCAGACATGGATGTGGCGTCTGCTCGGTTGTGGTGGTTGTTTTGTCGTTGGCTTGGGTTGGCTTGTGATTTTACCCCTCGGCACTGCCGGGATTTTGGCTTCTGGCTTCATCTCCGTGTAACACAGTACACTGTATAGCATGAGCATCCAGATGGTATTGGGGAGTTCCTGTACATATCGGGCATGCATTGGATGTGTTTTGTAGCAAAGGTGGTGTACCAAAACACAGAGCGATACCTATCTGGATATATAGTTGTAGGCTGGAGTAGAAAACAAGACGACACCCGCTTGGGTTAGGGGCGTGATGCCAGGGTAAAATTGTTTGTATTTTCAGGGACATGTGCATGCGGACAATGCGTGATGCTTCATGCATGTGGTCGTTTGTAACGTGTTTGTGGAGGTCGTCGAGCCTTTGCTGCACTTTATCCACCGCTGCCACGCTGTATTAAAAAAAAAGACAACTCGGGTATCACGCCAAACCCATGCGGGCATCGGCCACACCTTATATCTCGTCGGCCCTGTTATTCTTCGACCTGCGTGGTGTTCGATCGCGCCGTCATCCGCGTCCCGTTGTGCCACCGCCTCGCGCGCCCCGCCCCGTCTGCTGCCGCCTGCCTTGCAGTCCTCCTCCACGCTCTTGCTCGCCTGTTCCAATGTCGGAGTTTTCCCGTAGCCGTCCTCGCCGCGCTGGGCGCAGGCAGCCATGCATGCTGCTATAGCTATGCATGGAGCGTTGTTATTACTCCGGCTGCAACCTTTGCACATCATTCCGCGCAGCTCTCTGCTGCTCTCTGCTGCGCCCACCTACCTGCTGTCTTCTCTATGTTGGTGCCTGATTCGGGACAAAACCTGTTCTGGAATCAGGGACAACTCCAGAGTAGCCCTGGATGCT
>JAUMHO010005857.1:0-14016 GCA_032360965.1 Ulva armoricana | reverse complement strand
GATTGATTGGTTGGTCTGTTTCGAGACCTGTACGCTCTTGCGTAAGCTCTTGTGCTCGTGCCCCTCTTCGATGTAAGACCATACTCCCGCAAATCATGGTACCGGCTGAGAAGATGGAGGGGTGGTCCAAAGAGCCCCGGCAGTTTAAAGGCTGCGGAATTGAACCGTGGCGCGGTGACCTGCCGCAGTTCGATCGTGATTGCCCGCTCCCATACTTCAGGGGGGGCCCAAGCACTCCGGCCGCTGCAGGTACGGGCCGTGCCGTGCGCCGCGGGGCCCCGTCTGAGAGTTACGGGGCCACGTCTGAGAGTTACGGGGCAGTCTGAGAGTTACGGGGCAGCGCCAAGGGCACAGGGTGCTCATTGTGCGGCGGAGCGTGAGATGGCCGGAGGGGTGCAGGGTGAAGCCGGGGGCGGCGGGGCCGAGGCGCGCCCAGACGGATGCGGGGGGGAAGGACAGCACCGGGGACATCGTGAATGCGCCGCCAGCCGGACTTGGGACGGCACCGGGGTGGCCAGGGTGCAGCCGCATCGGCGTGTGGCCACGAGAGGCGACGGGGCAGCGGCGTGGAGGCGCGGTCAGATGTAGAGGGTGCGGCGTGGCGATGCTGTGGCGCCTCAATCGACTCGGCGCCACCGTAACGCAGGCGCCATCAGCTCCCGCATGGTTGCATGAAGGGTGTACAGCCCTGGCCAGAGAGGTGGGACGGCTGTCAGCCTCTCATTGGGTTGGTGTTGTTACACGACATGGAACAGGCTCCCAGGATTGCCAAGGGGGGTCAAGTACAGCCGCAGTGAAGCGCGCAATGGCACGGCAGCCACCCGAAACATGATGCCCCTCAAGCCACCCTACAGACGCACACGGCGAAGCGCCGGAGTTCCCCGAAAACATGGTCATTGAAGACCACAGGGCAGCATCCTGGTGCCCCGGATGTGGACAGTGCTGCACAGTAGGACCTGCATGCATTGGACAGATACTGCACAGTCACGCGCTCCAGCTCGACCACGACCTCCGCGCCAACGAAATTCAATGGCTCGTACGGTCAGCTGGCCGTCAGTAGGCCGTGTCTAACTGTAGCTGTGACGCTCGGGGGTGTGTAGTTATGGAAGTGTGAGAGTTGCATACGCAACCTGGACCGTGTAACTTCCAGTGCTCAGCTCAGGGTGCGGCCGACGCACTGCCGACACGGCAACGGCAGGTCCGGTGGGGCAGAGTGGAGGCGCATTGTGCATGCTATCGTGTGTGTGGCTGGTCTCCGGCCATGGCCTGTGCGGGGTTAGGTGTCAGGGGTTAGAGCGACCTGTCTGGCATCGCGAAGCCCTGGGGCCACAGCCGCGCTCGATGCAGCCACTACAGCTGTGCGAAGCTCCTTCCCAGGTGGACCCCAAGACGAGGATGCTGCGGCTGCTTGCTCTGCCCCGTTCGTCCTGAACCCTGTGCATGTGTTGGGCCAGGATACGCTGAGTCACGCCAGGCGACTCTGCACCCGCTTTGGGGCTGGCTTTCTCATCGGTACGGCGCTCGCGGGTGGGATCGCCCCGAGTTTGGTTGTTGCTACGTGCGTCCTGCGACTGCCGGACTGGTTCCACGTCCATGCGTGATTGACAGACTCCCCGTTTCGGGTGAGAGGATTCTGTGGTGGCCCCTGCTGTGTCGGACGCGTCTGTTTGGTGCGCCCCTATGCGCAGGGGTGCTGTGGCCGTTGCCCGGTTGGATTTGGCGAGGTACTTTTAACCTTTTTGGGCAACACACCATCGCCAGCAAGGTTGGGCTAGGCCTGATGCACGCTTGGACTGCAGGCCGCATCGTGAAAGTGTATCACGAAGTTATTCGGAAATGCAGCGGCTTTGATGGGCTGCCACTGCACAAACCAGTCTCCTCGCATGTGTATGAACTGCGTTTGGGAGATGCCAGCTGCGGGGGCGCCCTGCGAGGCCGAGTTCGACAGCCCTTCTGACAAGCTCTGCTCCACCAGGTGCAGTGGCGGTGTGTGTCGTGCGGCACGGAGGCCCAAACACACGGCCGGATTACACTCGTTATCGGGAGTTCTACCGCCGTAATCAGAACTAGCATGTACACCCCAAAGCAGGCACGAATACAACAACTTGCGATCCAATCGGGCGGCACGCCACCCCCAAGCGGGTACAGACCACCGCATCGCCACCGTTGGCATGCATGCACTCCGGCATGTCCCGGCGCTGCAGCGCGTTGCTGCCACGGACGGCAGTCACTCGCGGCCGTGGACGGCAGCGGTGACGGGCATCAGGTGGCATGCATGCCGCCCGCTCAGGGTGCGTGGTCACCTTCGGTGCATGGCATCTTCATCACATCCCCTCGGCCAGGGTTTGCGCTCTGCGCGACCGCCCGGGCCTGCCCCACGTCGCCCCCGGCGGCTAACGCATGCGCCCGGACTCGACCTGCTGGACCGCGGCATCCACCTGTAGCCACCGCAACTGGTCACCGGTGCGCACTTGAGAGAGATTGTCTGGCTGTGCGCCGCCGCGCGCTACATGCATGACGGTGTCGGGGGGGATCACGCCTGGCACGTGCTACGTGCCGCGCACATGGCAGGCTGCCGGGGGCGGACTGGCGCCATGGGAGAGCACACCTCTTCGCGCCAGCCGCGCTCCTCCGCCGTTACGGCGAGCCCAGCACGCGCCATGCGGTCCCTGCAGCGGCGGGCACGGCGCTGTCACTGAGTGCGTTGGCAGGGCGGGGGGAGCCACCACGGCACATCAGGGGGGCGCTGCGGCGGTCGCCCGCCGACGCGCGGCATGATACATGCTCGGCTGCCTGTGTGGATGCTAGGGGTGCGGGCATGCACCAGGAGGGACCGGCGCGTACCGACGCATGCATGTGGCCACGGAGGGACCGGCGCGTACCGACGCATGCATGTGGCCACGGAGGGACCGGCGCGTACCGACGCATGCATGTGGCCACGGAGGGCGGTGCGTTACTGTGGCGCGCGTGGATGGCTACAGGACTGCGGCACGATGCCAGCTGTCGCATGGGTGCCGCGCAGTGAGCAGTGGTAGACTTGGACGTGGCTGGCCGGTACGTGGGGTCAATGTGGTAGGTCAACATATGGAAGGGGAGGGGGGGGGGCGCAGCAGCGAGGGCGAACCTTGTGTCGAGGAGCTTCGCAATGGCCTCACGGCTGGGGTGCTCCTTTGCAAACTCCTCGTCGAGCTCTCCGTGGTCTGCATGCGCTCCGGAGCTGTCAACACCGTCCGCACTATCCACACTGTCAGCATGGCTCACCGGGCACTCATTGCCGCACCTGTGAAGGACTCGGCGCGGACTCGTGCACGAGGGAAACGGGCCCGGGCCGCTACAGTGTGTTGCTGACGGGGAAAACGGTATGCATGCGTTGCATACGGGAGTTCACACATGTTGCAGTGGCGTGGGGCACAGAAGCTCCACTCCGGCTCGAGATTGAGAACAGAGCTGCAGTGGGGCAAGCCGTGGCTACAGGCACGCCAGGCCGCTGTGGCCTGCTGCCCGCGACCGGGACGCACGGCGTTGCACCGAGTGACTTGTACGAGTGTAGCAGATGTATGCTTGGGTTGCGGTATTGTCTTGAGGTTGGGAAAGCGCGCGCACCTTTGTTGTACACTTCCTCGCGTAGCTTGTAGTCGTCGCTGTCCACGTTTCGAGAATGCCGTTCAACGGCGTCCTGTACGTCACACAAGGGTGATTTTATCACATGTGCAGGTGCAAGTACAGCGCATGGACACGGGTTTGCGTACAGCCGCGCGCGGTGCTGCAGCAATTCTAATATAATTCTTGCTGACGAGGCCCACGGTCCGCGGGACCAGGTCGACTGGCGACTGGACAAACCCGAGTAGCTAACCGCGACCGCAGAGTATTCTATGCTTTGAGGGTGCCTTGTCGCTGTGAGCACGCTGTCACTGCCGCAACGCAGCGCGTCTGAATGTCGACGTCGCGATATCCAATCACGCAGCGCTCGAGCTCGTTGTCCACAGCTCGCATCACAAACATGGGATCAGAGTGCAGACAGCAAGAAAACGCTCACCTTCAGGTCGACAGCATTATGGATGAGCTTTCGCGGGTCGTTCATGGTTGCTCGCAAGACGCCAGGTGTTGAATATGCTCTCGAGCCAGACTCTTTGAACGTGGAGTACAAGCAGATGTAGAAACGCGTCTTCGTGCAAAAGCAGCAGCAAACACGTACATCCATCGCAGCTGCCACCCTTACAGCAGCTCGCCCGGAGATTAGCTCTCGGAGCAGCATGGCGACGTGCCGATGCGGGCCGCACGGCATGCATGCACGCCAGGAGCCCACCGCACGAATTCGCAGGAACAGATCATGCCACATGGAGCTGCAGGCCGGTGACACACAAACGGGCGCACGTCCAAGCCCACCACACAGCCTCAGTTCTGCACAGCCCGCCCCCCTTCTCTCTACCCACATAATCCCTCCACCTTGCAGCCCCACCAGGGCTCGCTGGACACCATGCTCATCCCTGGGCATGTATGATTGCATGGTAGGGGCGCTGTGGCCGTTGCCCGCTTGGGTTTGGCGTGATACCCGAGTTGTCTTTTTTTGTTGTTGTTGTTGTTGCCGTATCCATATATGTCCTTATAAGGACATTGGCACTTCCTGCGTGGCCCTCACACCGGCCGGACGGCCTAGATCCATAGATGAGGACGGGGAGGGACCAAGCTGAGACGTTGTTCCACGCCTGGGATCCGAAAGCCCCGAATCTTCCGGGCCCGGGGTGTGGTAACCCCCGAAATCGGCGTCAAAGCCGGGACATAGAGGCAGTCACGCACCATGCGGCAGCGTGGGCCAGGCCGTCCCCACATGCACCGCAGTGCCGGGGATGTGTGAGCAGCGAGCACAGCGTGCAGCACACGCCTCCCAGAGGGACAGCGCCAGCTCTTGGCTGCAGGCTCTCCGTCTCCCAGTGGTATCCATCCCGCCTCCGCATGCATGCACCCGGCTCCACACGGACATGTTGTGCCACCGAATTCGGCCTCGTGCGTGTCTTCCAAGCATATGTTGATAGTGGCCATGGGTGAGACTAAACAGACGGTCGCGGTGGTTGCCGGTGACGCGGCCCTTCAGGGAGCCGGGTGCATGCATGCAGGCACGTACGCGCCAGCGCCGACGGAGTGGGTGCAGGCGATCACGTCGTGGATCCACCAGTGCATGATCGAGCGCATCCACGCAGGCGGCGTGCGCGCCTCCTCCTCCCTGCCCTTCCTGACTTGCACGTGCGGATGGGCCAGTGCGTGCGAATCTTGTTGGGCATGACACGGCCGACCCCGAAATCGTGATTCCAGGGTCGGCCCACCCCGCCACCGCATTGCTGCTGGTGCTTCTAGCCTAATCACTGACAAGCTTGCGGAATCACACGACCAACGGCCTACTGCTACATCCTGACGGATATCGACGCGTGATCTCGCTCGGCTTTGTCACGCCGCGCCACAGCACCTGCCTGGGGCAATGCGGCCGTCCCCCCCCAGCAATGTCTGAGATGGCATCGCTGGGCGGCACTCCTCCAGCGGGGCGTGGGTTGGGGTCCCGCCCTGAGAGCCATCTTCCTTTCAATGGACGCACGCGTAAACGCAGCCGATCGGCGACCACGATGGTCGCGCATGGCCTTCTCCTCACGCCCTCACTCTGTGCGCCTATACCTCCGCCTCCGGCAGTCCATTCGAAAACGTCATTGCAATCGTCACATCTCCTACATGACCACTGCTCTTCTTCCACCGTCCCGTGATACATGTCCGCTGTGTGATGCTCAAGTACATGGCTTTACCATTGACCCTCAGATCGACTTCCCTGGGGGGCACCACATCGACATCGGGCGCCTCATCATGTCGCGCCCATGTGTCACACAGCACACCGGCATGCCGGGACTCCAGTGCCTTCCCCCTGACCACCTGCACGCGCCACTGTGGCGGCCTCTGATGCATGGCCTGTCATCGTCCGCGATGTCCCGATCGCGGGTGGAGGTGCCAGCAGTGACGTCCCCCCGCTGTGCACAGCCCCCCTGCTTCCTGGACCCCACCCAAGCGCTTGCGGGTGTCGCAACATCGCAAGTCCGTCGCCCCTGCGGCTCCCTTGTCGCTGCCCTCCTCATGGGGCCTTCTGTGCGTCAGACGACTTCCCGCCTGCCTCCCCACACCTGCGAGGTGCTGATGGTGCGTGTGGTGTCTGCCTCCCGGACTGATCCCTCCTTGGTGCAGGGCTAGCGGGATCTGTGCCTTGCACGCGTACGCGTCGAATGCCCCCCCGGGCTTGTGCCAACCCGTTGGATGTGGGTCGCTGGGGCCCCCGACACCACCCCTTCCTGTAGGTCCCCTGTGGCCAATGCCCACCTGGGATTGGCGTGCTTCCCGGTTCTTCTTATCATACCTTCTTTGATGTTGTTGTTGAGTGTCGCCTCCTGGTAAATGATATGCCGCAAGGTCCTTGCCGCCACTGGCCGCGTTGGAGAGCAGCCGCCAGGCACACGACAGGGTCATAACCAGGGCTATACACGCATGCCTGCAATGGGGAGAACGGGGCTTTCGATGGCGGCCGTTCCAGCTTGGAGTCCAGCCTGGATGAAGTCTGCCCTGCTCGCTGGCCATGGCCACGGGGGGCACGAGCTTAACGCAGCTCAACTGGATCCAATACATCAAGACTCGCCAAAAGCACGGGCCATAGATTGATGCCTCCGGTCCACCTCATCCAGGAGGCATGAGCCGCGTTCGTGGCCAGACTGGTTTGCGCTCTGCGGGTGCGCCGAGCCCTTGGTGTCACCCAGGATGAATTAACCTTCGATCCTGAACCGGCCCCGTGACATGGGTGACACTAACGATCAGCTACATGCCCTGCTCGGTGAAGCATGTGGTCCATCTTGGACCTGCATGCTCCAGGCCAGATGGGCAAAGTGATCCAAGGTGGCTGCACGTTGTTCACTCTGGAGTTGCAGCCCATTCAAAGCATCCGGTATCTACGGTGCACCATGTATACACATCCTGTTCCATCTCATTGCGATCTGTGATGTGGACTCGCTCGACTGGGCTCCACTAGCAGCGCGATGCATGCGCTTACGTCCCTTGCCCATGACATCTGTGATCCCTGGGAATGCAGCCACGCGCCACAGCACGCCACTGGATTGCTGCGTGGCACTGGATTGATGTATCCCCCATGTGCATGACGTGCATTGTAGAGATTCGCAGCGCACACGTTTAATCACCACGGGCCCGAGCGGGCTGTGCAGCTAGCGCAGCTCTGCTGCGCCAACCTACCGATCACCTACCTGCTTGCGATGCTCATCACATGTGCCCACCTGTTTGCGAGCTCGAGTCCAGGATGGTTACCCGGGCAGGACGCGTACGCAGCAACGCGACAACTCGTGTTGCTGTGTCCTCATCGGCCACTGTGCCTGCCAAATATATACCCACCAGAAGCCCCACGTACAATACAGGAAAATATAGCTGGTGACTGCTATCGCGTCTGACGTTGCTTGAAACTGGCAACGGCTCGGATCGCACGCGCTCAGGTTGACAGCATGCTCTGTCGTTGCAATCTGACCTCTTGCACGACACATCCTCACTTGTTTCTTCGCCGTTTGAACCAGACTGATAAATTATAGGAAGTGTCTTTGCCCGTGCGGATCCTGCATCGCCGGGGTCGGAGGCCGCTTCGCGAAGTGGATACTGCGTCGATCACGAATTCAAATTCATTGTGCCTAGTCTGCCATCTGCCATCGTCTCCGGCAGTTACTCCTGGGCAAATACACGGAAGGATATCATGATTACATACGACAAGGACTGGTGGGGAAACCGTGTCTTGTTCCGGGTGTACGGGTCCGCTTTCCCAAGGGCTGTGCCGCACGCCTGCCTGTCGGCGACCATCGCGGGGATTCTATCAGGGCTATTCCACACCACGGGATGGGAGCTATTCACCAACTCATATCCCATGCAGATGTTTTTCTTCATTGTGGGGTTTATGGTTATCTTCAGGTGTGTTATACTCCGGCCCTGCGTGCCACCGACAGCTGCCCCGGCCATGGCCAGCGCTCGCTCGACATCGAGCTCCCTTGTCTCGCTGTGCACAGTCCTTGAAACGTGACCGACGCTTATCCACGCGCGAGAGATTTCCAGTCAGTGTTTTACATGCTGTGCATTCCAATCATGTGCACGCTGTCGCTCCTGTGACTACTCCGAGTCATGCTTGCCATGACACCGCGGTCCGCAAATGCTCCGATCGTGCGAGCGCTGCGGAAATGTTTGAAATTCGGTTCAATCTGTCATTAATACATGTGTGAAGCTAGTACGTACCACCTGCACGCCCACCGGTGACTCTGTACGTAACATTTGGACCGCGCAGTGCCGTACGATCTGAAGCTTAAGAAGGTACACGCCGCGCCTGTCTTCTGGGCATTTGGGCACCTTTTCCCTGGGTACCACAACAGGGGCGGGCGGGAATCTGCGTGGTGAACAAATGTTAACGTTTGAGCGCGACGAACGTTTGAACTGAGCAGCGCCTGCAGGTGGCAACACACACCACCATGGCCCGTCCCATGTGTTTCAAGTGTAGTTGTGAGTCCAGCACGTGGCCCAATGTGTGACATATTCACATATTGTCATGAACATTGCCAGCACACGGAATGGGAGGATTGGCCATTGCCTGGCATGTGCACACACTGCTCTCGCACCTGTGCACACCCGCTGTCACCATGGCAATCAGACACCAAAAAATAATAAAAATTGGAGGATCGAGAACCAACTAGCCTTGCAGAACAGCATGACAATGACGACCCTTGCTGTTGCCTTTTCTCTGGGTCATGGTTCAGTCCACCAGGTGCCGCTGCTGCACGACACCCGTCCAAGAGGCCATGGCAAATTGTTTGCGATGGCAAACGAACAAATGCAAGAACCCAGCTACACTGCCTGTCTACTACCCAGCGTGATGGGCCGGCCACAGCGCACAGCGTGGCCAGCAGGCAGGCAGCAGGGTGCAGCACCAGCCGGGGCGGGTGCAGGAACAATCTGGCGTACGGGCGGTACTGGGAGGGGCGCACGCAGCTGCAGCAGATGACGGCCAAGCTCTCCGACGCGGTGCGCACGACGCTCAACTTTGACCGCACCGCGGTGCCGAAGGAGGGCGCGGCGGCGGAGGAGGTGGAGGACCACCGCTGGTTCTGCGACACGCTCGTCCACCTCGTCAGCCTCTTCCACGCCGTCGCCCTCGCCACGCTGCGCGGCGACTACGACATGGAGAACCTCGTGGTGCACGCCCCCCCCCGTCCCGCCCACATGCATGCCGCCCATGCATGTACACGCCATGGTGGGCCTTTGGGCGAGCCAATTACAGCTTGACGCACGGCCGCACTCGCCATCATCATCAGGGTGGCGAGGCAGACACGTGCACGGAGGTCAGTTGCTCGGCTGCCCAACAGTCTGACGTTTCTGCACAGCCTGCACTGGTAGGTGCCCGCCTGGGTTGGGTGATTCCCGGCGTGCGTTCACCTCTCCGCTTCTAGTATGCGTTGGGCCGCATGAGGAGTACATGTACGGCAACGGTTTGGCCCCAAACCTTTACCCCCAAATCTGTAGCTTCCCGGACCGCGCGTTTGGCTGCAGGTTCACGACTCGCTTGCGTGCGCGCCCCCCGCCAACGTGCACATGCTGACGAAGCTCGACAGCTACTTGGCCGAGGCACCGCCGAACCGCGGCATCCGCTCAAACGGCGGCACACCGACGTTTGCAGTGAACGATGCCGCGGCGGGCAGCCCCGGTGGGCGGTGCAAGAGTGGCATGGGTGGCGTGGGTGCCGGACGTAGAGGGGACAAGACGCGGCGGGCGGCCAAGACATCTAACATCTCCCGTGGCTGGGCCGGCCGGAAGAACTACTTGGACTACTTCCTGCTGCGTGCGCTTCGCTGTGCCTCGTGTGAATGAACACCATGGGCACAAAGGGGAACTGGTGTCTGACCGCCGATGTGTCATGCATGAGTGCTTGCTGCGCCCTGCTTGACGCAGCGGCAAAGCACTCGTTTTCATTCGCCCCACAGTGCCGAATGGCTCCTGCGGTAGAAGCGGTTCGTGATTGATCGCGCCCTTGACTGACTGAGAGCACCTCAGCACAGTGACGACAGATTCTCACAGCATGGCGTAGCATGGCACAGCGTGCAGGCACGGGCCCGGAGCACGCGCGGCACATCCACCGCAGCATGAAGCTCCCCGTCATCGGCGGCCTGACGCAGGCGGAGGGTGTGGCGCTGGGGGCGTTCACCACCAGCGGCGGCACCTGCAAGGCCGTGCCCGACCTCGACCTGCGCATCCACGGCGTCATGCTCGACGACGGTGCGCCTCCAGCATGCACAGCACACGCAGCATGCACAGTGCACACCCCCCCGTCGTGGGGGTCGACCTGACGTATTGCAGGCATGGGCGAGTGCCATGTGCGGGTTCTTGCCGAGCGGGCGCCGGGGTCGCAACGATCTGCAAGCGTGTTGCTGAGCATGGAACTTCCTGTTGGCGCTGCGACTGTGGGCACTGTGGCACAGCGCACAGCGCGGCATCACTCTTGGCACGGTCCACTGATCCACAGCGCCACGACAGTGTGGCCGCTGGGCCCTGGCTGATTGATGCGTGGACACGGCAACGGTTGGCTCGCTCCACGACTGCAAAGGCAGCCGGGCGCATGCATGCAGGCACGTACGCACCGGCGCCGACGGAGCGGGTGCAGGCGATCGCGTCGTGGATCCACCAGTGCATGATCGAGCGCATCCACGCGGGCGGCGTGCGCGCCTCCTCCTCCCTGCAGTCCCGCATCTACACCTCCCTCGCCGACGCCTTCATCGCCTTCGAGCAGTGCCAGTGCGCCCCCGCGCCTCTCCCCACCCCCCTGGAGTGCCGCCCGCAGCGCTGCTGTCTTGCAGTACAATCACGGTCCAAGTCAGAGTGGGCCCATGCATGAAGGCGCAACCATACTGTGGCCTCGGCGCTGCGACTCACCTACTAGCAGTCAGTCTGCAGTTGCAAAACGTCTCATCCGATCAAACGCAAGGACGCGCCACCCTCATGCTGTGCTGTGCTATGCAGGAAGCTGACAGACACGCCGTTCCCGTTCCCCTGGGTGCAGGCCGTCAACATCGCCCTCCTCCTCTTCACCCTCCTCGCGCCCGTCGCGGTTGTAAGCTTCACGGACAATGCGTACGTCAGCACCATCCTGACGTTCATGGCGGTGGCCACGCACGTGACGCTCAACGAGGTGGCGTCCGACATCGAGGACCCCTTCCACTACGACCCCAACGAGCTGCCCCTCCCGCAGGTACCGCCCACACGCCTGCACACACCCTGCGCACAGGGGTTTTCTGGTTGTGCGTAGCCTGTGCGCAGCACGCGATGCTGCGCTATGCTGTCGTGCTGTGTGCCAACCTGTGGCGCCGGACAGCCGCAGCTCGTCTGCTTCACGGCCTTGGGTGATACACCTGATGTTAGCATGAGCACACGACGGTCAACTCTGACATGGCCAGGCAGCACCTCGTATGCATAAACTGGTCTAATTCCTGGTCAACTTTGGGCCCAGGGCAGGGCCTGAGCGGCGCTTGACGCGTGCTGTGCTGTGCTGTGCAGATGCAGTATAAGCTGAACGAGCGCCTTCTGGCCGTGCTCTACTCCGACCGGCCTGTCGCCTTCACCGACGTCGGCGATCTGACCGGCCCCGGCAACACCGTCCGCATGCATGGCGACAGCGGCAACCCCCCGGGCCAGGTGCGCACTTCCCCCCCGTGCTGCGCTGCCATTCCCGGCTAATGGCGGACCAACGCGGATTGAGGAGTCGCCCATCGCGTGCCGCGTGTCCGAGCTGGGAGTGTGAGAAGAGCGGCCCTCAGCGGCATTATGGATGTCTCCAGATGCGTGTGCTTACGGCACACAGGTCATGCATGCGGTGCACGCATGTACAGCTGTGCTGCGTCAGGCCCCTTGTAAAGGAGACGATGCGTGAGGATGCGCGTGTGTGTGGAGCCACTTCATGTCAAATCCCGATCAGCTGCAAGAATTGCCGACTCGCGGCCGATTCGCTGAAGAAAATTACTGGAAAGCAGATGCCGGAAATTGACACTGTCAAGGAATCGGAAGACTACGGAGTGGGGATGTGCATGGTGATTCGGCGCCTCTAAAACCGCGCACTGGAATTGCAGGTGGGAGAGGATGTACCAGCGGTCAGCGCCGCAGAGTTACACGCCGCCCATGGGGCCGGGGGCAGCCCCACCCAGGCCGATTGCCGCGGCCGACCTCCGTCCAGCGCAACCGAGGCCGCCTCCTCCGCCGCCGCTGCCGCCGCCGCTGCTGCTCCCGGGAGCAGCCCCTCAGCGTCACCTCCCACTGCCGGCATCAGCCGGAGTCTGTACTCCCACATCAACCGGTCCCAGCGGGCCCAGCGGCCGGCTCTCGCCGATATTCGAACCTACTCCAGCACCAACGCCATCTCTGCAGCGACCATGGCGCGCTCGCGCTGGGGGTCATGCACCCCTGGTGAGCCCCCCACCGGGTTTGCGGCGAATGCCGAGCATGTCAGGAGGCAGCCGTCGGTGTCCATGCACACACACTGCGGTTCTTCGCCCTCAGGCCGGTCAGCAGGCTGCCGGTCGCTAGACTACAACGGAGGCGGGTCACCGTGGCGGAAGGGGAGGCCCCTGCAGATACGTGTCCACGCGCAGCACGCACCGCAGCGCGCGTCGCTGGATGCGGCGTCGCCGGTGTCGGCCGCGGCGCCGCTCTCGTGCTTCCCCCTGCAGCTCACCCGGCGCCGCAGCGCCAACCCCCACCACATGCCGTCGGCCGCCCTGGCCAGTGGCCCTGATGGGATGGCAGGTGCACCGGCGGGAGGGGTCCATGGCGGCACGGAGCGGCACAGCATGCAAAGGGCGGCACGGCGTGCCAGCGCCGCCACGCCAGGGTCTGCTCAGGCTCAGGGGGGCGCAGGCAATGCATGCGCGCCAGTAGATGTGCCCCGCCAGGCGCACCGCGCCCCTGATGGGGCCGCACGCGGCATGCAGCACAGCGCGCAGCGCAGTGCGGAGCACACAGCGGTGGCGGCGGCGGGGGGGCTGTGGGGCGGCGCGAGAGGTGCTGAGGTGGGCAACGCGGGCATCCTGCCGGGTGCTGGAGCCGCAATGCATGGACAGCAGTCAAGGCGCAGAGAGCAAAGCGTGGTGCAGCGCGGCCCCTGGGAAGCGGCGCAGGTTGCACGGCAGGTGGCGGCGCAGCTGGTCCGACTCGCCGTCCCACCGCGCCGCGAGGCACAGCGCAGCGCAGCCGGCGCGGCCAGCAGCAGCAGCAGCTCCCTGAACACACCACCACCCAGCCGCGTGGAGCACGGCGCAGCACATGGCACGCAGCATGGCTGGCTGCACGCGCCCTTGCCGGCAGCTCCTGGCCACCCGGTGGCATGGCAAGAGTCTGTGCGATATGCGTAGCCTACACAGCATGCGCAGCACTGGGGACCGACATGACGCCATTGGGGTCGTAGAACGGAGGATGGCGGCGCTTTACTGGTGTTGGTGCCGTTTGGACATTTCAAGAGCACGTCGCCGCTGGCTCGGCTGCGCCATGCATTCGTCATCCGGCAGCGCTACGCTGTCCAGGCCGGTGCCAACCCTACAATAGGCCTTTGAAGCGCCTGCTCTGTGCTGGCAGCGGAATCTGAAAGGTTGCTGCTCTGGGGACCCAAGTAGGACGGTGTCCACATGGGCGCCGGCGCAGCCGGTGCAGGCACGTGCATGCATGCCCGCTTAGGCTTGTTCGATCAATATGTATCAAGGCGTCTAGATGTTGACACCCGCCCCCCGGGAGTGCCACTGCAATGAATCGGGTGGCATCTGCGGCGCTGCCGCACGTTCCGCGTGGGATGCCGTACCGGCGACATGCATGCACATCGCATCATGGTTCACACCTGGCTGGGCACACATGGCCCGTCTCCCCACGGCTACCTCGAGGGCTCTACGCATGCGTTGGCTGACACAAGGCCACTTACCTGGT
>JAUMHO010005846.1:0-14017 GCA_032360965.1 Ulva armoricana | reverse complement strand
GGTTATCCGGAGATGTCAAAGTCCTTGTAGGATATGGCGAGTAAGTGTCACATTTACATTTACATTTACATTTACAGAATGGTGTGCGAACGCCGAAGCATGGGTGTAAGTACAGCAGGGAGCATGACACATGATGCGACTATCGCCGCACCTGCGCGTGATAGTACAGCAGCGAGGAGCATCACTACCACTCTGGCAGAGCATCTCTGCTTCGGAGCCACCGCCGTCGGTGGGGCCGGTCGCTTCCCCCCCTCCTCGTACGTCTGCCTTACATACGACTAGCGCGTGGCCGTTGCTAGGAACAGGGTTGTGTGATATCCGATGTATTTGGATTCTCCTCACCCCCCATCACACGATCAGCGCTTGTGCAGGCCTCCCAGATGCTTGGAGACGAGCGGACCGTCCAGCGCATCTGCGTGGCCCACCGCGGCACCTTCCGGGCAGCCCTCGTCCAGGCCCACAGCGACGCCATGACGGCAGAACTCTCCACAGACGACTCCGCGGAAATCGCAGGAGAGGAGGTGCAGGAGACCAGCTCCATGCTGAGCGTGCTGGGGCGTCCGCCCACCTGGCATCCTTTCGCGCCGTGTGACGCAGCCGAGGTACAACTCACCACCCCCCCCTCCTTCTCCCCTACCGCCTCTCAGCCCAATGCCTTTGCCCCTTCATTTTCACACTGCCGCCCGGCGTTGCACCCCCCCCCCCGTGTCCGCATGCACGCAGTAACCGCGCCGGCGGTGAGCGCGTTCGTTGTCCTAGAGCAGACGCCCCCCCCTGTTATTCATACCTATGCTCACAGCTGCAGATCTCGGCCCAGCTGATGCGCCGCAGCAACGTCCGCACGGTGCCACCGACGGCACCGTGGATCGATGGGCGAAGAGATCTCTGTCTGCGCTACTAGCTGTGGAAGATCAGACAGCGCAGAATCTGCGCGGGTGCCGACGGCCTGATCATCATCAACACGCCTCGCATGCATGCATGCAGGCACTTGCGGCGCTTCCGGCCAGCGTCAGCCACGAGCTGCTGCGCGCCTCTTACCCCGGCGTCGCCGCGGCCCCCCTGCACAGCCCCTCTTACGTCGTCGTGCCGCAAGAGCTCTGCACGCTCCCCGACGAGTTCTGCCCCCTCATCATGCATGCATGCGCGCCATGCATCAGCAGCGACTGCACCCTCGCGGTCGCCCTCGACCACCCAGCCCTCACCCTCGGCATGGATGTCGCCTGCGCCGCCTCGGCCATACCGGCACTCACCACCCTCACCTCCATCGCCATCGCGTTCTCCCAGAGTGCCTCCGACGCAGCTGACCGTGCTGTGCATGCTGCGCTCCTGCGCAGCGTGTGCCAGCTGCCGAGCCTCGTGTCGCTGGAAATCTCCGACGTGCCGCTCGCCGGCATTGAGGAAGTGGCGCTGATCGCGTATCTCCCGGACGCGCCGCACCTTCGGGAGCTCAAACTCCGCGCCGTCATGATGGAGCCGGACTCGGTCGCATCTGTCGCGGAAACCCTGCACCGGCTGCCGAACCTGACGCTCCTCGACCTCCGCCGCTGCGGCATGTGCGACATCGGCGCCGACATCCTGTGCGCCGTGCTGCCCACGCTGTCCGCGCTGCGTGACCTCCGCGTGGGCAGCGGCGTGATGTCCGACGCCGCGGCGGCCGCGATCGCCGAGGCGGCCGCCGCCCTCCCCGGCCTCCACGCGCTTTGGTTCAGCCACGTCGTGGTGTCACACACCCGCATCCCGCGCGCCGGAGCGCTCGCGAGCGTCCTCGCGGGTGCCCCGGCCCTCCGCGAGATCCACATCCGCAGCTTTGGCGAGGAGTACTTGGGTACCGGCCTCACGGCGGGCCTCATGGTGGCGGCCGTCGGCTCGCTCGGGCGGCGGCTGACTCTGCTGGATCTGGAGAGGAGCGTGCAGCCGCGAGACCTGACTGGGGGAGCCCTCGCGATGCTACTCGGGCAGACTCCCGGCCTCCGGAAGCTGTCCCTAGCCGATTGCAACCTGATGTGGGGCGCGACCCGGGATGGGGTGTTCCTGAAGGGCGTCCAGGCCGCCGCAATTGCGATCGCCGAACTCACGGGGCTCCGTGAACTCAATCTCTCTGGGAATAGGGTTCTGCCGCAGGGCGCGGACATGCTCGGCGCCGCGCTCCTGGAGATGACGGCACTCGAGGTCCTCGATCTGACGCGCACGCGCGACCAGAACGCCAACGCGAACGAGGAAGCGGCGATCTCCGAAGCCCTCGCGTCATGCATGGGCCACATGCGTGCCCTCCGCGAGCTGCGCGTTGCCTGCAGCTGCTTCTGCAAGATGCGGGGCGCCGCACTGCTGTGCGTGGGCATCTCCCAGCTCCCCACGCTGCGCGTGCTTCGGCTTGCGGACAACGCGCTGGGTGGCGCAGGCGCGCGTGTGCTGTCGTCGGCCCTCCTCTGGCTCGTCTCAAAGACGTGGCTACAGGTGATCGACCTGAGCTTCAACAGCATCCCTGCTGTGGGGCTGCGGGAGCTGCTGATGTCGCTCCGGAAGCTTCCGTGCCTTCGCGAGCTGCTGCTGAACGGCAACAACTTTGGCTACGCGGGCGCCTTGCATCTGCTGCATGCGTTTGAGCTCGACGACGGCGAGCGCAGTGGCGGCGGCGGCGGCGGGCCGCGGGGGATGCGGCAACTGCAGCTGCTTGGGCTGGCGGGGTGTGGCTTAGGCGGCGACGGGCTGCGCATGCTGGTGCCGGAGCTTGTAGCCGCCACCCAGTTACAGGAGGTGCACATCCGCGCCCGGACGCCGGCAGAACCGGAGGAGGACCGAGTGGTCGCGTCGCTGCAAGCGCGCCGGCCGATGCTATACGTCCGATGAGCCCACCTACACATGCATGCTGGGGCCCCCTGTAGCCACACAGAACCCCGCGTGCATGGAGTGCATGGATGTAGGCCGACCCCGGGGGCCGTCAGGGTTGGGGTGGGGTGTATGGGCAGGCTGGTGTAAGCTTGGTACGTGTATTGAATATGTGGAAGGTGAAACCAGATGCGGAGGGAGGATGATGGCGGGGGTCCGTAGGAAGAGACGTGCGTTAACGTTGGTGGCGTTAGTGGCGCCCCCTTGAATGCAGATGCACACATGCCTGTGCACCGACGTGGCTGGGGGGACAGCATGCGTGTGTGTGCCATGGTTGTGCTTGTGTTGGTTGTGCGCGCCGGCTTGCTGTTGATGCTGCCTTCGGCGGTCGCGGTCACGCTGTTGCGGGTCTGGGAAATGGGCCCGTTGCAGCGGTGGTGATCTTGACGGATGTGCAGTTCTTTTCGATTCATGTGCGTGTGTATCTCGGACTAGACTAGGTATTAGGTATGGTGGTCAGAGTGTTTCTATTATATTATATATTATCATAAGCAAGCTGGTCAGAGCTTGCCGGGAGCGTTAGTGGACGACATCTGTTGGTGGATCGAGTCCAGCAGCGGTTGCAGTGTGCGGTGCGTTGATGTTGTGGCAGGCAATTTCCAGGGGGCATGCAGACATTGCATGATCCCGAGGCCTGTGTCACCATGCTCTGGCTGCTTTTCTCTGTGACGTTTGTGCAGAGCTTTTCACTGCCATGTGCAGCTGTGGGGTATGGACCGGCAGTCGCAAGCAGGCCCACCTTCAAGGTGTTTGGTGTAACACCGCCATACCTCAATGCACTCTCTGGCCGCACATCCACTCCACACGGCACACCATCATCACACAGCCAGGTCTTCCCTGGGTCGCAGTCGACGCAGCTGCGCTCTCCACACCACACAGGTGCCCCACTCTCCAGAACACCACCGACTGTGACACAGGCGGCCCCTCCCACACCAGGTAAATGGCCTCCAGGTCGCAGAAGCGGTGTATCCCATGTGGTCAACTCTGAGTGACTCAGTCCATGTCATACAGGCGAGCGTGTGATTGTGCAACACCAACGTGTACGCACCAAAGCTGCTGACACCGTTAACGGTGGAGGACGCGACCTGCACGGGCCTCCACCAAGCCAAACCCCGTATGAGTCACACGCATCAGCAACAAACTAGCAGTGCGACGCTGCGGCGGGGCGTGCAGCATCCGCATCGGCCTCGTTCACTAAGCCCCCCGCATGTGCCAAGCAACATGACTCGTGTGCCATCACCTCATGCAACAGACCACACCTTTCCAGACCCACATCCTGTATGTCCCCTACGCAGTGGTGACACATCCCTCACACTACACTACCACCTGCACAGCTGTGCTTTCGGTCTTGAACTGCCTGGCTGACCTACCTCCGCCTTGGGCTCGCGGCCGGCGTTGCACTACCTTACTACCTACCCGTGCAGTGCACGACCCACGAACCTTAAGTCGAACCTTAAGTGCTATCCTTAAGCCTTCAAGCGTAGACGAACGCATCCATCGCCACCAGTCATCTACGGGACCGTCCCGACGGTGCGACAATCTGCTGGCGCCCCTCCGCCATGTCATCCAGACGTGATGACACCTGTGCACTCGCAAACTTGACGCGACGACGTGAACGCCGTCGCTCCACGCGACCGCCTCCGCGCTTCTCTTCGTCGCACCTTCGCTCAAGAACTGCAGTAGCAGCATCGCGATGCGCCTCACGTCCATCGCGGCGTGTGCATCCATCTACACCATGACCGGCGGCCGGTACGCTCCCAGCGGCAGAGCGCTCATCGCCGTCGCTGCGGGACGTGGTGACCGCCGTGCTGTGCGCGCTGTGCTGCGCGGCCGGCCAATCAAGGCGGCTGCGCCGCGCCCGCGGCGGCAGCGGTGGCCTGCTGACTCAGGTCGACCATCCGCTGCAGGGCCATCGCCTCGAGGAGGCCCTGGACGGAGTGTGCATGGCGGGAGGCGGTGATGATGAAGGGTGCCGGCGCGGTGGTGTGCGCTGCGGCTGCCGCCGTGGCATCGGCCGCACGCGCCACGTTCCCTGCACACCATTAGAGACACCTGCCTATTACAACGGAACCAACAAACGGACCGGGTGTCGTGCCAAACCCGACCGGGAATCACAGCACCCCGCCGCATACAGGTGCGTTTCGCCCGGCCCCTCCGCCCGTATTCGTTGTAACTGATGCCTGCCCAAGTCTGATGGTAGTGCTGTTTGTGCGCCGGAACGAAAGACGACCCAAATTGACGTTGAAAACACGTCAGGTGGGACTGACTCCAGCGGGCTGCAGCCATAGCCCGGCTGTGGATAGAGGCACAGGCAGTGCTCCCCGCCGCAGAGGCCCGCGTAGCATGCATTCTGTTCATGCATTACTGTTGGTGTGGACAGAGTGCGCAGCCAGGGTTGGAGCCACGGCGAGAGTTGAACCCTGTAGATGGCGGAATGCTTGCGCTCGGCTGCATACGGGGCTAACATGCATGCATGCGTGTACATGTATAGTCAGGCAGCCCATCAGAGTCTGTAGCCGATGGCTTCGGTGCGGTGATGAATGCCCCATGGCTGCAGTGTGCAGCGCAGTCCGGCCCCCAGGGCAGCGGTCACTTGCCGGGCAACGGAAGGCCGATGTCACGCGCGCGCAGTGTGACCGCCACCCCGGCGCGATACACACCGTCCGCAGGCAGCAGCAGAACGCTGCTGCAGAGCTGCCGGAGTACATGCATGGTTTGCATGCACGTGCAGGTGCCTCTTCCTGGAACGGGCCGGGGGGTGTTATAGTGTTATAGTCCCCCTGCTGTACTCCCTCGACTGTTGTGAAGAGGGGAGGTGAGGGGGGGGTGCACCTCCGTGGGGGGCGCTGGCTTGCGCGTTGCGCTCCAGAAAGTCTGTGCCCAGCATCACGTCGGCCATCATCGACAGCCGCCGATGCACGCTCGGCCGCGCCAGGCCTGCTCCCACGCTCGGCCTCTGCAGCTCCTGGGAGGAGCCCCGCAACCCGTACCCTACTCCCCCTGTAGCCACCCCGGCGCCGGCTCTGCCGGGGGGCGGCGGGTTGGCTGAGTACGGCAGACACGGCACGGAGGGCCGCTGTAGGGATGGTATGCCGGCGTGCGGCGGGAATGGCACCGACTGCCGCTGCAGCGTGCCGGCCGCCGACACCCTGTGCAGCAGCGTGCTGCGAACGTCGGCGGGCATCGGCACCGGTGCCGCGGAGGCCGCGGCGTACGGCCCCCCGACCCCGCCGCCGCCGCCGCCGTTGGCTGCTGCCGCGGCGGCGGCGGTGACCGGCGGCGGGCAGCTGAGCTTCGCGAGGCGGGCGGCGGGCCTGCTGGGGCCGGCGTAGGCGGCGCTCAGCCGGCGGAGGGCCGCGGGGGGGGCCTTGCCGCCTGGTGAGGTTGGCGGGGGTCCCTGCAGGGTCGTGGAGCGGGGCGTCACGGCCGGGATCAGCGCCGCCGCGGATTCCGCGCTCTGCTCCGTGCCATGCAGTGGAAGCGCCGACAGCGAGATGCTCTCCTCTTCTGTGGCAGCCAGCGGGCCCTTGTCTGCCTCCTGCAGTAGCGTGAGCCGTCACCCGTCACGTAACAACCGGCCGCGTGCCGAGCTGCATGTCCCGGCTCCGGTGCTTGCGACTGCCCAAGCCCAGCCGGGTGCGTGCTCATTGGCGACGGTTGGATACAGCGGTGATGCCGAGGGAAATGACGACTCTCTTCAGCAAGATGCTGCGCTGCAGAATCATGACGCGCTGCAGAATCATGACGCGCTGCAGAATCATGACGCGCTGCAGAATCATGACGCGCTGCAGAAACCTGTGCAGGGTTCTGGGACAGGGTGGCACCGGGAGTGCGATACTGCGGGCGGAAGTCAGGCAGGCCAGCGTGTGTGACTGCACAGAGCGTGCGTGGGGCACGTGGTGCGTCACGCTACACAACACACTCTGCTCGGCGATGCAATGCGCAGACACGCATGCCTCAACCGAGGAGGCCCGGTTCTGGACGTGGATTCCGGGGCCTTGGCAGCGGCGTCGCGCGGCATCGCTGTGCAGTGCTGAGGCCTCTGCTACTGCTCCCGCAAGTTGCGGCAGCATGCATGCCAGGCGGTCGTGTTGACTCCCGTTTGGTAGCTGTCAGATGACTATGGTGCTGGCGCACAGGCGTACGGGGGGCCATGGTTTGTAATGTGGGTGCATGGGGAGTGCCACTGTTATAATCAGCCTCGTATGGGGCACCCCGCATACAAGACTCCTGTTGTTTGATAACAAACCAACACTCGCATGCACAAGCTACAGCGCTGTTGGTACCTGCGCACGCCGTGAGGCACTCCGGCCTCTCAGGCTTAGTATGACAGCCACCCACTCCCCATGCATGCTGGGGAGTGGGGGACACCGCCCCCCGCACAGGTGCACCAGTTTTCGCATCCAAGCAAGCAGCTCCCCATGCGGCGTCCACAGACTGCGGATTACAGGGATTACAGGCACGATGGGGGCCGCACCGTGACCTGCGACTCTGGGGCCTCCAGAAAGGAGACGAGGTCCTCCCGGATACCGCGCTCCCGCGCAAACTCTAGGACATGCTCCGGGTGGGAGAACTCGGCGGCGGCCGCGGTGAGGGCGTACAGCGGCAGTAGGAACATTGAGCTGTGCAGGAGGAGCAGGAGGAGGCAGTCAACGAGGAGCCAGCCGACGGCGAAGGGGCCGCGGCCGTACTGTGCCTCCCCGCCAAACACGGAGCCCTCCTCCTTCCAGAAGCCAAAGACGAGGACGGCGAGCGCGAGCGCGTTTTCAAAGTACGCGTACCTGCGCATGCGGCCGACCTGGAATCGCGTACGGCCGCTCCCTGCCTGCGTTGTGCCGCTTCGCTCGCCGCGGCGCTGTGGCTACCCGTGGTCTCACGCGATGCATCGGGTGCGCCGTACTAACGCAACGCTGGCAAAGCTGGTGCAGCACGAGATACCAGGAGGCGGGAAGGGGGGATGGCGGGGGGATGCCTCGGAGACTTCAATATGCGGCTGTAGGATGTGCCATGGGTAATCGTTGCCGCGCGCCACGTTCATGAGTCGACATCGGCCGCTCAGTAACAACGCATGGTGGTCTCATGTCCGATCGCTGCGCGCTGACTCATCACCACGAATGTGATTCTAGCCCTGGCATGGCAGATCTGTACGCTGGTGTGGTGTTTGGTGGCCACCAGCGGACATGCGGCATGCGTCCACATTGCTTGAGGGGGGGTGACGGGGGGAAGGGGGGGCGCACCGGAAGACGCGGAGCATAAGGCGCGGCCGGCCTAGCCAAAACAGCGCCTGCGGATCCGTGGCGCGCCGAGCGGCCTCCAGGCGCGGCACTACGGCTGCAGGCGTGGGAACGGCGGCGGCGCCGCCGGGTGCGGCGCTGGCCACGTGGTCGCCGAGGAGCAGCTGCGTGGAGTGTGCTGTGCCGGCTGCGGTCGGCGGTGGAGGCGTGCCGGTGCGCTCCGCTGAAGAGGAGGCGGGCGGAAGGCAGGCGGAGGGGGCGGAGACGTCCTCGACGCCCTCGGCGATGGCGGCCGGGAAGGAGACGCGCTGCTGCGCCCGGGACTGGCGCCCCAGTGCCTCCTGTGCGAGCAGAGAGCGATTGCTGGACCGGTGATCATGGAGTTCGTGTCTTGCAATACGGAATGCTCTGTACGAGGTAATGCCGAATTGCCGTGCCCTGCAAATCGAGTTCGTGCCTCGAGTTCGTGCCTTGCAATGCGGAATGCGGAATGCTCTGTACGAGACAATGAAATGAACAAGGCAGGTACGCGGCATCACTTCTACCAAGGTGCCCAGTCTGCGTGGGCCGTGGACGCTCCACGCCGTCCCCATCCGGCAGAGCAGGTCACTGCTTGTTTGTGGCTATCCATGGCCGATGGTTGACGAGGGGTAACACCGTGTAGCGCCGCAGAGGAGGACTCCCACATGGGCTGAGACGAACAAACATGGTACCAGGCGTTGCCAGCCTTCGGCAGAAACACGCCCGGGCGCCCAGATCTAGACAAATCACAGTGCTGCACATACTGTGGACCACAGGTCATGGCAGGAAGCTGTCAAACGTAAACCCAAGAAACGAAGAGAGGCAGATAGCGGGTATCACGCCACACCCAAGCAGGCATTGGCGAAAGCACCCCTTCGCGCTCCGTCTGTACGCTGTCCCGAGTTCCAGCAGCAGATCGAGGACCCTATCTGGTGCGCAGTGTTTGTGGACAAGCAGCGCACACAAAGACTTGCATACATGTAGAGAGGCGGCATCAAAGCACAGAGAGGGGCACACCGGCGGGTCGACAGCTGGCCCAGGGGGCTGTAGGCTAAGCCCGGCTCCTGCAGGGGGGGCTGCAGCGGGTGGCTGCGCTTCGTGCTTGCCAGCGGACGGGTCCGCGGGCGCGTGCAGGGCCATGTTGATGGAGACAGCATGCAGCTTGGCACCCGACGCGACGGAGAGCACGATGAAGAAGGCTGTCACTGCAAAGCCGGCGTACCAGCCGTTGGGGAACGCGACCCAGACGATCGCGAGCAGCCACATGAAGATGTCAAACTTGACGACGCTCGAGAACTCCTCGGCGAGGTAGTCGCTGACAAAGGCTGCAAAGTTGAAGTCGGGAGCCACCTGCAGCGGCTCGCCTGCAGTATTGAGTGTTTGCCGTGTCGAGTCCTGCGGCTATCCTAGCCTCGAACCACCCCATGAAACAGTGTGATGCTTCTTGTTTCCTGGGGCCCTACGGCCCGCAAATTGCTGACAAAAGTAGTCATCAGAGAGGCAGCAGAGTAGCACGATGCCAGGGGCAGTTGTGAAGCCGAGTGAGACTGTCAGATTGGCTGTGGCACATAGTTCCTTGAGGGTTACATCAGTTCCGGTCGCCGGAGGTGTCAATGTCTTTATGGATACGGCAATGTAATCATACATGCATAATGCTGCTGGAACAGGCGTGGCTGCAGAGGAGGAGCTCTCTTGCCAGTGTCGTCAACTCCCAGTTGCTGTGCAAAGGGAACAGATGGACACCATTGCAGAGCATGGAGTCGCTGCGGTCTGATGCAGCCCGGGCATGCGTGGGGCATGAAGGCAGGCCAATGAATGCATGGGCCCTGGCTCTGTGCGTATAGGGCATGAGGGCGGGGCAATGAAGAAGACACCTGTGGCAGTGGATAGTGCACAAACAACAGTAAAGGCAGCAACGAGCTGGCAAGCCGAAACAGGTGGCAGGCAACTTTCGTGGCATCGCATCGAATCGATGTGTTCGCATGTCGAGTGCCTGCAGTCGAATGTAAATGTAAGTGTGACACTTACTCGCCATATCGTACAAGGACCTTGGCATCTCCGGGTAACCGGGACCACGAGCCAAGGTGGTCAACCACCTAGAAACCCCCCTCAGACAACCGCACGCAGCTCACAGGGCCTCCTCCTGTGCTAAGCGAGGTGGCCACGTGCGGTTGCGTTCGAAACACAGGGGGCACGTGATGGGATCAGTAGTGTTTCGCGTGCACTAGGCGGGTCTGGTGGGCAGCCTTGCTGTGACCCGGCATTGAAAGAGGTATGTATCAGGTCCATGATGGCACAAACTTTGTTTGAGGATCGAGGACAGAGGGAGCACGGCATTCTGGCGGCACACGTTCATCTTGTGAAGGAAGAGGCGCCTGAGGGCGGCATAGGTGCCGATGTCTAGAGGCCTGTAGATCTGCCTGAACAGCTGCGTGAGACCAAGGATCATGCCAGACTTGCGGTATCCCTGCTGCACTGCCCATGGTTCAGGGAGAGCATCTGCTGCATCAGTGACTTGCCTTTCGAAGCGTTTCCAACGCCTCATTGCGAGGAGGCTGAGACCGATGGACGTCATGGAGTAAAGAATATGCACTGCTGCGATGAGAAATATCAATAGGTGGGCCTTGTGGATGAGCTTGCTTTCCCATACTGGCTCCTGCCCGTCTGGACATGAGTGCTCGATGGCCTTGGCAAGGAGCCTGCGACTCCCAGTGTCGTCGTCCTTGCTGTCGCCGGAGGAGTTGATGCAGATCTTCAGCAGCTGCTCCTGCACTACTAGTGACTACTCGAGTCGCTGTATCTACGCTGGTGCAGAACACTGCATGTTGTACCGCGCGCTGTCTGGCGAGCCGGTAGACGCACTGACGTACGCATGTCTACAGTGCAGGCACGCGCGTGTCTACAAACGGTTGGCTCATTCCTGATGTGCAGCTAAAGGACTTAGCCTTCGGTCGCGTCCTGATTACTTTGGCATTGTGCGAATTGAGGCAGCCAGCGCGGGTGGTCGTGAGCAAGTACAGCTGTGACTCAGCTCAGATTGACCCGACTGTGGCAAAATCACGACTACCAAGTAAATCGCAGACACATGACCGAACATAGGAATGAATGTTGTAAGGCCTGTGTCTGCTTTGGTGCTGATCCAGGGCCTGAAGGATTATGAAGGCAAGCTTCGCAGAGCATTTTCACACAAACCCACCCATCGAACGCAAAGCCACAACGCATATGATAGTTGCGGCTACAACGACGCATCAGCGCACCTCCCCAACAATTAGCAGCAATGATACAAGTCCCAGGGCCATAGTCTCAAACTTTAGCTGCTCCCATGCGTGGAGCAAGCCGTTCTGCTGCTTGTGGCGGAAGTGGTGCGTGATGGCTTCATTCCCGAACTCGCAGATCAGGTCGATCGCAATGATGAACAGGAACAGCGTCAGTATGCGCCATGTTGCAACAGAAAGCGTTGTTTCATCCTCTGCAGCCATGCTGTGCTCGTCTTCCTTCGTGAGACCGCAGACCAGCAGGCGAGCACGAGCGGCGATATCGATGTCAACACCCGGGAACAGCACAGCACGGTGTCTACTCTTGCGCAAGACGTCTGCGTAGAACAAAGGGTACAACCTCGATGCACATCAGAAGTACTTATCTGTTGCACCGAAGACGCCCGCACAAACGAACCGGTTTTGGCATGGGCATCATGCTTGCGCAAGACACCGCGCGCGGGTGAAGGACACGATTAGGGGAACCCTCCTATCATGACGGGCATATGTGAACGTTTCCTTCTCAATCAGACCTGTTTCATTTGATCACTGTTATCTGACTGGTCACGGATCTGCAGTGCTCAGTCAAGCCTGTCGCTAGTCCTGAAGGTCCTGCGGTCGCGCCCGTAGCACTTCGTCAAACAGCGAACGGCACGTTCCTCAAATTACCGCCGAACTGGCCAACTTCAAAGATGAGTCGCACACGTACGTGGGGAGCTCGCTGACATGCAAGTCTGCCACCACAGCCCCAACACACCATCCCTGTACAGTGGCAGGGCATCTCAGCCAGTGGCTCACCACGCAATGGTCCCTCATCAGTGAATACCTGCAAGCGTTCAGAGCCCAGCACTCCACACTGATGTACGCCGTATCCAGTGCCACCCAATTGGAAGTTCCCCTGCACCACAACCACCCGAGTAACCGATGCACACTCCTGAAAGCAGCCGCATGCAGCACATGTAGCTAGCCTGCAGCTAGCCTGCTCAGCCCAGGAGGAGGCCTTGTCACTGGCCGCGAGCATCAGTTGTGAGGGATACTTCTGGCTCGATTACCCCTGAAGCCACATGTACTGCTATGGGCGATTTCTCAATGAATCATGTGACGTCACGGCGTCCTACCTGGGCTGACATGCCAGTGTACCACATGCTACCTCTTTTGCATGCAAACTCTGCACATTGTGTAGTCACACTCCCTCATGAGTGCACACTCCACACCAGCTGCCGGAAGCTCATGAACACAAATATCAAAACAGCACTCATGGCACACCCATGCTCGCACCCCTGCCAATGTTAGCTGATCAGGTTTTAATGCGACCACTTCGACTGCACAACCCCGAAGTTGCTTCCGGGAATCACCGGCAAGGGGCATGCAGTGTCCACAGGTCGGGTATCACCACTGGCAGAATGTGCAAAAAAATATAAAATGTATATATATAAAAATCGGGCATCGCTCCAAACCCAAACGGGCATCAGCCACAGCACCCCTACTGGTAGGGGCGGACAGGTGCAAGACGGGCGCAGGAGGGGGCACAACCACAGGGGCAGCAACAAGCGGGTGCGCCACAAAGCGGAGCCATGATTTCAGGGCAGACCAGTCCGGTAGACACAAGCCGCGCAGAACAGGTGCAGGAAGAGGCTCACGAGTGCAAACTACACAGGAGACACCCAGCAGGAACGCAGCAACCAGGCGCAGGCAATGATGCTTCACAGCACTAGGGGTGTGACGGCCCAGGGCACCGGCGGGGCCTCCGACAGGCCTCGCTTTCATGTGCAGCCCCAACCCAGACTGTGGCGCCGTCGGCCGTCTGTGTTGCCCCGACCAGCCTGAACCCTCGGGACGGCGGTGCGACGTCGGCAGCCAATATTGCAATGCTCGAGCCGCTCCATGTGTGACGCCTGCGCATGCATGCGGCCCCGTTGGCCTGCCAGCTTGGCTACAGAAGCCCCACCCCCACGTGCACAGGCTTGCCCTCCCGGCTTGCTACTCCCCCCTCCTCCCGGCTTGTCCCTTCCCATGGCATGCAGTAGCAGCTACCGCCCATATACGACCTACACACACCCGGATTTAGCTTGCAGATGCCATGCAGACAATCAGCGTGAGTTCACTGGGAATGGCGCTTTGGCTGATGCCCGCAACACAGGCAAGCAGGCCATCTTTCCCAAGGACCCAATACCACACCACCGAACTGATCCCCACGCCCCGGAAGAGCATGCAATATCTCCCAAACATATCTTCCTTCCCACAAAGCATCTGGCCTCTACAGCTACACGCCACACAGTGGCTGGGGTATGGCAAACAGCGTTACAAGTGTAGCTGCTGTCCAAGCCAGGAAGCGAGAATCATGCCTACAGTAGCCAGAGCTGCCCTGGTGCTGATTGTTGCCTGCTTAGACCTGGCGGGCTGCCAAAAGTATTATTTGTTGGTTGCATCAAGCAATGGTCACATCTGCATCCACACATTCATCCACCAAGACATTACCCACCCGGGCACGGTAGAAGATTCTAGTTTGTAGGGCAGATTCTCAAAGTGACTGCCTTGGATCATTTCCCTTCGCTCCTCGCATCTACCTCATGACCACCTCGTCTCCTTCGGGTCGGCGGCCATTACCTCGTCGTGCCTCCT
>JAUMHO010005814.1:0-14059 GCA_032360965.1 Ulva armoricana | reverse complement strand
ATCCATCTGGTTGCATGAGTAATATCTGGTTAATCCAAAACTGTTTCGGCACCGAATGTGATTGCAAACCACAGGTGGGTACGCCTTGGCGATGCCAGGCTGTTGCATTGATCTCTGTGCAACACGAGCCACCATGCAGACTGCACTTGCCATCCCAGCGAGTATAACTTGTCGCAGAGCATAGTTTGTTGCATTAAAGCTCTGTGGAGCGACAGATCTCATGCAGTTATTCGGGCTGGCCAGACTGCACTTCTTCCACAACGTGCAACGTGCTTGTCGTTAGGTCCGATCGAAAGAATGTTCTCCCTGTTTACATCATGGCTAGCTACGTACCGGATGAGTCACCAGGTAGCGCTGCGTCTCAAAGCGTGAAGACACCCCTTTCACGGTTGTGAAGCAACGACCACCTGCAGCGCGAGCCTGTAGGAGCATGTGCCTGCTGCCCTTTACCCTACATCGCAAGTGATGTACGTGCTGTATGGCACCAGCTGTACATCCCGTACTCCTCATGATCCGTGTTGGGCCATTAGGGCATTCCGATACAGAGGATCGAAACTGTTGACCATCGTTAGGCCCAACACTGCCGCCCGACACCAGCAACCGGCGCCCTCTTCTATGCCCTCTTGACACCGCTGTACGTGCACACTCCTTTCCGTGTAGCATCATTTGACCAAGGAGTTCCAACGCCCTACCTGGAAATCGGTCAGTGCCCCATGTATACCCAGGTACCCCATGTTGCCACAGCTGTACAGCGTCTGAAGCTTCCCTTCTGTATCTCTGCAGGGCCTCCCTGTATCCTCACGCTGGGACTGGATACCACAGGCATCTAATTTTTTTGTAGGGGCTCCAGAGGAGGGCGCCGTGCGGCTCGCTGCACGGGTGGATGTCAACGGCTACGCCACCGGCGCGCTCCAAGTCTTCCTGGATGGAGGCTGGGGCGCCGTCTGCACCGCCGGCTTTGACGACGCCGACGCCGCGGTTGCCTGCCGCCAGCTTGGGTTTCCAGCAGGCCTGCAACTGAGACAACCTCCTTCCGTCTTTGCCCGCACACTGCCTGCACAGGTCAGTTCTGCCGCTGCCTTGCCCCTGCCACATCGCTCTATCTCCAATCACTCTCCTGAAGCAGAGTTGGATGGGTAGGATCCTACCCATCCGGACGCCTTGCTTTTATGACAGTGCTGCGCTGAGTTCTGCGCGATGAGCCGACTCTTGCCAGGCCTTGTGTGCAGCCTACACATCTACGCCATACTGCGTGCCTCGCCCCAACAATGGATGAGCGCGTGGTATGTTTCAGCGGGGCATGCATGACTATGCTCCGGTGTCACTGTCGTTCTCACAGTATGCAGTGCGGTAGGTGGTGGATTTAAGGAGGGTGGACGTGGATGCATGGTAAAATAGCTCTAGATCTGGTTCTGCGCCACTGGCGCTGTGTTCAACGTTTGCTCGACCTGTCTCTAGTTTTGGTAGTATAGATGAGCGCATTAATATTTTGACTCGTTTGTGCCCCCAGTTTGTGCCTGCTCTGCCAGAGGGCCTACCTAATCCGCCTGCCTTCTGGGTGAAACTCGTAAGTCAATCGTGCAAGGGTCGGGTTCATCCGACTGTGCACCTGCGGCAGCTACCGGAAGCCTGAGCATCACTGCTGACAAGCCAATTTATCATGCATGCTGATCACCACACGTGCCACGCCGTGATGTCCTTTCCTCGCTGTGCCGTTCCTTCCTCTGCTCTACTTCCCCGGCTAGCCATAACCGTCTGCGCTCCTGCCACAGCGTATGAATCGTGAATCGTGCTCGGGAGCCGCTCAAGACATCCTGGGTTGCATGTCCAGGAGGTGCTTGCGCCGTTTGCACTGGAGAATCTAGGCTGCCAAGGCCAAGAGGCCAGCATCCTTGACTGCCCAGTCCAGCCAGAGCCAGGTCCACCTGATCAGGGAAGTTATGGCTACTACTCACACGCCACTTTTGATGGCTGCGACCCCTTCTCCAATGCTTTTGCATATGTCGCGTGCGGCTCGGCGCGCGCCGTAGGTGCGTCTCTGCGCACCCACTGTCAATACCTGTTGGGAGATGTGCACGCGCCTGCCAGTGCTCATTGTCACCACGTGAAATCTCGCGGTGCTATGCGATGCTAACCCCTTGCAGGCCTACTCTATGCCGCGCCTCCGTTGCTGCTTGACCCTTTACGGGGTTCACCCATGTTTGAGTGTCGAGTTTGGCTGCTCGGTATGCATGGTCGATATATGCTTGCGAGCTGTACCGAGACAAATCCCACACCGCCAGGCGTAGGTGCTAAAGCATCGGTCCATCACTACGTATGATGTTTTCTCACCGGCATGATGGTCATACATTTGATCCAGTAGCAGTACATGCATGCGCTTTGGCCCTGGCACCAGGACAATGTTCTTGCCTATGACTGTCACTGAATGAAGCTGCTGGTCGGGCCCCTGACCACTTCAATGTGCAGAAGAGGGAAGCCTCAGACTGGCAGGAGGTGCCAAGGCAGACGATGGAAGTGCTGTGTATGGCCGCCTGGAGGTGTTCTACCGAGGCGGGTGGGGCACCGTGTGCGACCCTGGATACTCCCACCTCGGCGACATCACCAAGGCATCAGCTACGGTGGCCTGCAAGGCGCTCGGGTACAGTGCAGGAGTTCGGATTCAGACTCTGGTGTGCTCTGCCATGCCGAACGCAGCGGTACCGGTGTGTTGTGGCACAGTCACGCAATTGGGCTGTGTCCGGGGATATCCCATCTGAATCACATCCAAAACTTCAGGTTGCCTCGGCCTAGGTTAGAGGCAGACCTTCCCCACAATATGTCGAGTCCATGTCCCCTAGACCCTTCAACTTATCACTGCAATGGAGGAATGTATGTACCCAACCGCGATTCGCAGACTCGCCGCACCTACATACAACGGACCCATCAAATTGAGCTTTCCATACAAGGAGTCACGTGGTGGCTCGACATTAGATCCAATGGTTGATGCGATGCCGGTGTCACCTCTGGACCCAATACGTGCCTCAGCCATGGCCTATCTTTCCACAGTAGTGACAACATCTCGGACAGGCAGACAGCGAAGCCTCGAAAATGGGCTGAGGTGCTTTGGTCACAGAATATTCAGTCTTTTCGAATTCCGGCGCCAAAACCCCAATTCGTGTCACCAGAATGTATTTGTATGCGTTGTACAACTCGCAAGGACATGTGTGTGCACCGAAAATTTGGCAAGCATGGCTCACAGGGGCAGCCGCCCATGAATAAGGTTCCACTATAGGCTCTAGTCATGTCCAACAGGCATGTGTGATGGCGCGTACCAATCGAGGTGTGGGTGGTGATTCGTATCTGTGCCAGTGGTACAAACAGTCTTTTCCGCTGTTGCTGAACGCCAGTAGTAATACCTGTGGAAGCCACGCCTGTTTCAGCCAGACCTTTTGCAAGACGTGGACGCGCAAAGCTGTGCTGCTCGCGTGAGCTGCTCCCTTGTAATGGTCGCCCCCGCCACATCTGTGTCGCCGCGGACGTGTTTTCCGGCCGGGTGGTCTTCCACTGTGCTTGCCCAGGGCCAATCCAGCACCGGCGTTTGCGGGCCTGCACTAAACCCAGTAGGTTCAAACGCTGAGTAGTTACAAACCAAACTGAGTCCCAAAAGGACACACAAGTCCCGAACTGACTCGCATAACAGTAATGTGCCCTTAGAATACTTAACAATGACGCCACCGGTTCCACCACTCGCTTCCTCGCACTTGGTTTGTCTGTACAGAGTAGGTTTACCGGGTACGTTACGTGCGTACGTTACGTAGAGCCTGATTACGTGTTACGTTACTCCCAAAAATGAGGGTGCAGAAGATTACGTGCGCCATATAACGCCTTTTTCGCGCCCCATTGTGCGACAGGGAAGTGACACGCCTGCCTAGGTACGTAACACGTGAAATTGGATATGCTGTAAGACCCATTGTTGGCAGCGAGTTTTGCTACGTTGGAGTTCCTCGTCGATCTTATGTTGGCCCATGGGCGGTCGACTTCGGTGCGGTCAAGGCAACCGCGAGCGAAGCGAGCGGCAAAAAATTGTGTCATAAATTACGCGTACGTCATTTATAAATCATTAATACGTTACGTTACGCCCGTAATTCAGAATAGGCCACGTAATTGGTAACCCTAGTACAGAGCGCTGGCATGAGTGACACCCAGCCTTTCTGCTTGGTGACTGGGTATGAATTCTCTTGTTGATTGTGCAGGAGAACGTCTCGGATCGCGTGCCAACTGTTTTGCACGGAGCTAAATGCCGCGGAAACGAGACAACCCTGACTGAATGTGCTGGCATTAAACGGCAGCTGACGCCTGGGACCACCTGTGACCACTCCGCTATTTTCACCCTACACTGCTTCAATGGTGACGACCCTGGTGCGCGTTGACCTTACCAGCCCTCTCGAAAATCGTGCGTGCCGAATGCCATGCAGGGATGTACCTGACTCACATGCCAATGTAGTGGTGCCGGAATCAGTACCTGTGTTTCAAGTACTTGCCCGGTACATGGTGCCTGCCAATTACATAATAACGCGTCTGACATCTGACCGACAAACCATGCATGCGGGCATGGGCATGAGTTATCTCTATGTGGAGATCGTGTCATTTCATGCAGAGAAAGCAAGAACGAGCATTCGCTGTGTTGAGCATCCCCTGCACCACCTTGCAGTTTACTAATATCAAGTCTTCGCCTCAACGAGTGAGGTGCGATTTGTAGTGTTGGGCTGTGGGTACGAGTCAAGTGAATGTTGTTTAAGGGTTAGGGCATAATTTGGCAAGTCGGTCAAAAGGAACTGGTTCTTGTCGGCAGTGTTGGCACATTCGTGTTTCGTACAGAATACGGTCTGGCTGAAACACGCGTATTGAATTCGGTGTAACCCGTTTATACTGTCCGATTTCTGACGAGGGCGCAGGCAGATCAGGGTTATGAGGAAGCGGTCGCACCCAAACAACAGCTTAATACACCTCCCAACTACTCATGGTCACTGTCACTGGACGCCTCAACATCCGACCCAGACACGTCATGTTACATCTGATCGTACAGGGCAGTGGTGTTACTGCCCTTAGACATGTTCACAGCCCGCAAGTTCTCGAACACGTACACTAGCTTCTCAGCCTGTGCAGGCGGGTGCCTGTTTTGCGTTTTGCTGACAACACCATAATACGCGGACAATATGCGCACGCAACTTGATGAGGTTACCACCTGTGAATAAGTGACCTGTGATTTTATGTCACAAGGGCCTTCCTATGCTTGTAGAGATACTATAGTACACGCAGTACTTGTGAGGACACAAAGCCACAGCAAGGCTGTAGCGAGGCTGGAGCGCTTCACCGACGTACGCTTGCAAGCAGACGGTCATACTATCTTTGGTCGTATTTCTGATTCTACTTAAGTATTTCAAGTACGCGTGTTCCATGTGATTTTTGGGAGAGTACGTGTTGTTTCCTTCCATGGCGAGACATTGCTCCGAACCTAGCCATTGTGTCTGTTGTGGCAGTCGCTGAATCCGTGCCCGTCATGCTGCACACGTGTTGGCAATACATTTGGCCATCGCCTGATCTCGGAGGGCAGTGGAATGTACCTACAGCCTTCCAATTCACCCGAAATATCCAGAAGGAAGTCATGGTTGTCGAGTCGTCCAAATCTCTTGTCCCTGAGAATGGAACCCTTTAACATCCAACACCGCTGGCGAGGTCGGTCTGCTTCCTGACGGCGGAAAGTTCACACGTGGTCTTGATGTTCAGAGAAAGATGGAGACCTGAGGCTCGTCGATGGCAGCGGTGGTCTTGGCTACAAGTACGGCCGCCTTGAGATATTCCTGAGGGGATTCTGGAGCAACGTCTGTTCTTGGAATCGCTTCACCCCTGACTACGCACTGGTGGCCTGTAAGGCGCTGGGCTACGGCGGCGGCACTGCACTCCGGTTCACCCAGCCATACGCAAACGCACTAAATCAGGTGCCTCTCCGTCTCTGCACTCCGCGCCTTTTACCCTTACTTCTTGGGGCGAACCACAGTACCCAGCCCGAAACAGGTCGATTTGATGGGTTCTGCCCGAGTATTCCTGAACAAACGAAACACGGTCTGAGTATGCCCGGAAAATGGTGTGCGGGTATTATCAACTTGTTTGTAGAACTTGCTTAGGCGAAGGGCAACGTGGCACTTCAGTTGGGCTTAGTAGCCATGATTAGCGCACCACTTGATGTCAACGGCAGCATTGCGCTTTTAATGCAGTGGCCACCTGCAACAAGCACCATTGTACATGTACGCACACACCGTGGATTTTGCTACCTTCAAGCTTTTTATGTATGATCTTGTCCATCTCAGATGACCCTTCAATGCAAATCCCGATGTGCCCTTCCTGCACTGGGGTATACACATTTATCAAGCGCAGCAGTGCTACGTATACGGGATGATCAATGACAGAAACTTTCCTTTTGCTGCGTTCATTTGCATTGAATGCAGCTCTGACAAGCCAGCCCCAACACTCCAGCAAGTGTGCAGACATATCATCCGGCTGCAAAAACCGTACCTCTGGTTCAGCTGTGATTCACTCATGGATCTCAGCACAAACAGTAATAACTTGAAGCATGTGTCCTGCGGTACCGTTGCGCATGGACACGAGGCATTAAACCATTGAATGCCTGAGTTTGCGACTGATGTGATAACACCCTGGGATTCTCATTGCTTTGCAATTTTGGCGCGCCAGGCTGATGTCAAGTTCTGTTGCGTTGAGGTGCAATGCATCCTCACGGGATGAGAAAAAGACGTGCCGACACCAGCATCTCGGCTTCACGTTTTGGCGTTCCGGGCCAAAAGTCTAGGGATATTCGGTGTCAGGGTTACCCCTACGCCTTCGGACTTTCAGAATTCTGGGTTTCACAAACCTGGCTCAGAGTTGTGGCAATTTCTTGGGTTAAGACTATCTCTGCAGAGAAACCGCTAATATATATGATGTCGAAAGTGTTTCAGTATCCGTGACAGCTGGAGATCCACGCGAGGAGGTCACACAATGGTCAGTTGTCCCAGTCCTGGCGGTCATGGACGTCCCCTCGTTGCACAGCGGGGCAGCGTGCCGTGGCCGGGGTTCCATCATGTGAAGACCTATTGGAAACGATGCACCAGACAATATTACAGTCTTGTACAGTACCTACATGTTAATCCCGCAACCAGTGGCACAGGCATACCATTGACAGTAGAGATAAAAACCGCAGAAGACGGACTTGTGCACCACAACCGCCTTGCCTGATACACGACCCATGGTTCGTGAGCATGTCCTGACACCATAAAAGCTGACCACTTCTTCGGAAGGTCTTGGGCTCGATTCCGCGTGCCCCCCTGGGTTTCGAGCACAATCGCGCGTGACAGCCTCGCTTAGCACAGGAGGAGGCCATGTGAGTTACGTGCGGTTGTCTGAGGGGGGTTTCCAGGAAGTTTATGCACTTGGCCCGTGTAGGGTTATCAATTACGTGGCCTATTCTGAATTACGGGCGTAACGTAACGTATTAATGATTTATAAATGACGTACGCGTAATTTATGATACAAAATTTTCGTATGGGCCCATGGGCCCAAACATACGATCGACACGGAACTCCTATGTACCAAAACTCACTGCCAACAATGGGTCAAGTGGCTAGTGAAGAGCCTGTGCTGCTGTTGTCTGATTCCATGACCTTGGTCCACTTTGTGGGTTTGCCCTTGTACTCTTTTGTAACTACTGCCAACAATGGGTCTTACAGCATATCCAATTTCTCGTGTTACTTGCCGCCTAGGCAGGCGTGTCACTTCCGTGACGCACAATGGGGCGCGAAAAAGGCGTTATATGGCGCACGTAATCTTCTGCACCCTCATTTTTGGACGAAACGTACGTTACGTGACACGTCATCAGGCTCTGCGTAACTTAAGCACGTAACGTACCCGGTATCCCTAGGCCCGTGGTCCCGGTTATCCGGAGATGTCAAGGTCCTTGCAGGATATGGCGAGTAAGTGTCACATTTACATTTACATTTACACCATCGCATCGCTTCTACACAAACCATCACATTTGGTTCTGAGTACTTCTCTTCTGAGAACGTGTATGCTTGCAGGTGCTGTATGATGACCTACCCGTAGCTTTGGCGGCTGTGGACTGTGAAGGAAACGAAGCTTCCCTCTTGGAGTGCCAGAGCGACGTCCGCTTCATCAGCCAATGCAACAATAGGACAAGCAGCACTGTTCTTGCTTGCAGCAACACTGCCACTGGTGTGATCGTGACTCTCCTGAAGGACTGCTGATGCGTTGCTTTCACCACTGGCCAGTCCATTGTACAGCGGGGCCTGATGCATGTGTGTTCGTGCCAGAGGTACAACGCAACACCACAAACATCACACGGTATTACCTGTGATGCAGCTTTTTTCTTGTCCCCAGCATATGCGCCTTTTCCCAAGTTCATGCGATATTTTAGCCTCTCTGACGACTCTGGAAGGCCAAAGCCCGGAGCACTCAGCAGCCGTTGACAGCTCAATAGGCGTCTCTGTTGTGCACGTGTCACCAGGCCTCGAATGAACATACTTGAGTATATGTTCCGCGTTCCCGCGTGCTTCACGCCCTTCCGCATGGTATGTTTCGCCGACGCCGGCCAGGCTGCAGGCCCCCAAACTCAAGCCATGCGCATGTACGATGTAGCCAGGATACTTGTATATAGTACACATGCTTCTGTACAGAGTGCGAAAACGGGGTGTTGTATGGCAGGCTGCCAGGAGGAAAGTGGAGCTTCCGCCACAGAAGGGGCGGTCAGGCTGAGGGGCGGCTTCGGGACTGCCTGTGATCCCCTCCACTCCGGCTTCGTGGAGGTCCTTCACGACGGTCTGTGGGGCAGCATCTGCGAAGAAAGCTACACTGAGGATGCGGCAGAGGATAACCTGGCCGCGGACGTTGTGTGCCGGCAGCTTGGATTCCCCCACGGCACCCGTGTTGACCCCCGCGCTGCTGCTCCGCCGCCGCCTGATGACGACATTGATGCCCCGCACTCATACGAGCAGTTCTCCGCTGGTACTGTAGAGGAGGCAGTGGAGCCTGTGGAGAGGTATTGGCTGAGCAGCGTGGAGTGCCGTGGGCCGGAGACCCGGCTAGTGCAGTGTAATCTGGGACCGGGCTTCCAGGAGGGGAACCGCGGGTGCACCGCGACGACACACAGACTGCACGTGGCCTGCCGGAAGTTCCCAGTAGCGGAGGCCCTAGAGGATGCAGCTACGCCGGGGGCAGGTAAGCGGCACCCTCGCACCCAGCTACAATCTACATGTTATCGCCTGGTGCTTCTGTATCATATGCTTTCATAGTGGAGCGTGAGCAAGCTGCATGTGCATGGCTGCGCGTCTGCTAAATGGCCACTTGTGCAACGACATCACTCACTTCAGGCGAGCCTGTGCAGTGGAAGGTGACGTGCGCCTGGTAGACGAATCCACAACCAGCAACTGGGTTTCTGGCCGCCTGCAAGTGTTCTTTGGGGGATCCTGGGGCCAGGTGTGCAGCGGCCTCTTTGACGCCCCGGACGCCAACGTCGCCTGCCGCCAGCTCGGCTTCGGCGCTGGTACTGTCGTACCGCATCAGACTACTGAGGCGGTCCAAGCCAGACTGCGGGAAAAAGCTCGATTTCCTGAAGTCGCCATCACGGCATCAGGCTGCACAGGGAAGGAGGCCACGCTGCTCGAATGTGGTGCTGACAAACGGTGGCTCGACTTTTTCTTGCGAGACTGCTGGGGTGCTTCTGGTCAAGGCCTTCAGATTGCATGCGTTGCTGAGGAGGCACAAGGTACGAATCTCCCCTGGCATACACCTGTATCAAACCAGTAGTATGTTAAGCTCACAGTTCAAGATGGTGTCCGTTCCGATAGCAATTTCCATGTGCCATCAAAGCATCACGCCTGCTGTTTACATAGAGAATGCTAGCAAGACCTTGTACCGCTACGCACAACCATGCCAACCCTATTGTGGTGACTACACTGACAAACCGGGTGCAGCGTAGCAAAACATTATGTCATGTGTAACATCTGGCCATAGGCAGAGGTAGCGCAAGTGCCGCTACTGCAGTGCTACTCCCACCGGCAGTGTGTACCCTGGACACCTCTTTTGGCATCTGTCTGTAGTTAGTAATCATCCCGGTGTGCGGGAGTCCCATCACCCAAAACACAGTTGAGTAGGTGTGATCCGGCCGTTCACCAATTTATATGTAATGTAACCTTCCAGGTAAGCGGTGCTGTTGCCGTGGCCATGGCAGCCGGTTTTTAAGCTATGCACTCCCCATCAATGTTTGAGCCGAGAGGCCAGGGGACATTTCCTATCAAGAAACATACCAAATTGAAGAAGTGTCCTATCGAAACACCCCGCCTACCCGTGCATGCTCTACACAGCACAGGTTTGTTCTAATGCCACGTATCCATTTTGCGCTGAGTGGCCTGGCTGTGTTGCAGGAACCGAAGGATCACTCCGCCTGGCCGAGCAAGAGCAGGGGGCAACACCTGGATCTGCTGCTGGGATCCTCGAAGTATTCCACGCTGGGGCCTGGGGCTCCCTGTGTGGTGGCATCTCAGAGTCTGCCGGGCCTTTCCAGGGCACACCTGGCAGTGGGCGTCTACCAGTAACTGAGGTGTGATCCTTCCTGTCATCGCAAGCCATTGCAAGCTCGCAACTGTGCGAATCAACGCTGGAAGCTGGCCTGCGAGTCTTACAGGTGCATGATCACCACGATCGTTGCTGGTCACATTTACCTGTACAGTACAACATGTACACGCCGCAGGGAACAGTGTCATGGCGATACAGCCCCAAGCACACAGCCACGGGAAAATACAGCAGCTTTATAGAATCCAGACTTCCATGGGAATTCTGAAGTGGGTCGTAGACGATGTTCTGCCAGCAAAGCCACCACTGTTAGTAACTGCTGCACTCGAATCGATGCAAGGCGCTGCAGTATTCCCTAGACCATGCTGGTAAAGTAGTGGCATGTTCATCAACGTCAGTCAGATGACCCGCATGTCACAGCCTGCCCCGGAAGCTTACCGCCGATCTTGGATATTCTCGGCAGTCAAGTTGAGACTGTGTTGCAGGCTGCTGGCATACTGGTGTGCCGTGAGCTCGGCTTCAAGCGCGGCTTCTTTCGCAGTGTCTCGATAGGCTCACCGGCGGATGTCTCACCACCCTGGATAGCAAAGCTGAGATGCACCGGGTCAGAGGCAAGCACGAGCGAATGCGACCTGTCCGCGTTCGGGGAAACATCGCGCTGCGGGCTTACGCAGCGCCTATTCTGCTCCTCGTCAAGTGCGACGCCCGATGCTAGGGTTACCAATTACGTTGCCTACTCTGAATTACGGGCGTAACAATGTTTTATAAATGACGTACGCATAGTTTATGATTCAAAATTTTCGCAGCAGCCCACCAGCCAAAGACACTATCATTACGGAGCTGCAAGATGCAAGACCCATTGGCAACAACGGGTTTTACAATATCTAATTTTTCCCAGGCAGTGCTGCCACTTCCCTGCCGCACCAAGGACCGCGAGAAAGGCGCCATATGGCAGGCCGTCGCTCCCAAGGGGAGGGGAGCGATGGAGACTCCAAGTGTGCATGTTGTAAGTTCGTTTGACAATATTGTTTGACATCGTTTGTCACAGCATCGTTTCACAGCATCAAATGGTTTCACAGCAGAGAGGGCAACAGACTTGACCTACTGTTTATCATCGCTTAGACTGCGAGATCATCTCAATGATCCTGAGAGAGAGGAGTTTGCGCCCAACTTTTAGTAACCTTTAGCGGTGTTGTGTAAAATGTCGCCCCCCCCCCAAAACCCCCGCACGTATTCATCTGCACCCTGATTTTGGGCGTAACGTAACACGTAATCAGGGTCAACGTAACTCACAATCGTAACGTACCTGGTAACCCTAGCCGATGTGTTCATGAATTGGTACATGCAGTCAACATGACACCATGCATTGTTGTCCGTGCGATGACGCCTTTCTGTCAACACCGTCACGCATGCCTCAGTGCATGCCCTCCGCTGTAGCGAGGCCTTATATTTCAATTAGATCCAGCAGGAAGATGTGTGGAGTGTGGACCGGGCTGCTGAGGTGGGTCTTGCAAGCCTAGCATAGTCACCCGGGCCACACACCAGCGCCACGGCACATGACTGCCTGTTGAGCACTCTGGCAGCGTATCCTGAGCTCACTCATGGTCTGTCGTATCAATGAATGTGTAGCATATGTACAGGGAAAGGCGAAGGGCAGGTGCGGCTAGTAGACGGCAGCGCTGACGCCAGTGGCGCGTGGGAGTACGGCCGGCTGCAAATCTTGCTGGATGGCTTCTGGATGAGTGTGGAAGACCAATACTTTTCCACCGCCCTTGGCCGCCGGGGGGCCCAGGTAGCATGCCGATCCCTCGGCTACGCCACCGGCGCCCAGATGCTTGCCGGCCGCTCTTCGCCGCTACCAGCCAACTTTTCTACAGCCAGACTCTTTGAATCCATCCGCTGTGATGGCACTGAACAGTCCATTTCCGACTGCAACATCTCACCGTCAAGCAGTCTCCAGCTTCCCTCGCCTGCAGAGGATGTCGCATTTGACGCGGCTGTCCTTATCTGCACAACCCCGACTGGTGCGCTGCTTTCCAAAGCAGGATGGGAAATATTCACCCTTCTGCATGCATGTACAGGCAGTCTGTGGTTTGTGTGCTCATTGAGCCCAATGATGATTGGTATAGTGATGTAGCGTACTCACCAGTCGTGAGTTTATCCGGTGCTTTCACAAGGACTGTTGAGTTCTTTGGGTGGACGATGGATTCCATCGGATGGACTGACTACAGCCTCAAGTGGCTGCTCATACCATCCTTTCTCATGCTATCCCTGCGTGTCAGGAATCTCCTTCTGATGCGATGCAAGTGTGTCTTTGCGAGTAGTTCTGCTTTGTTCACTCTAAATCGTTCTGTTGATCCTCCTGGGGCATGCGCTGGCGACGTGTGTAGGCTCGCCATCTATGGCGTCTGCACATTGCTCAAAGTGCTACCAGCGATTTGCGCGGTATCTCAGGCTCGTGATATGTATCACACTTCGACCACACCCCCTGTATATCGCACTTCGACCACACAGACGATCAACTACTTCTGTGGTGGAATCTTTCACGTAGCAAGAAACACTGAATTTTTTGTTCGGTTGCTCAGCCACCCACAAGGATTCCCTTATTCAAGTTGAAGTACTGTATGCATGCACTTGTTGAAAATTTGTGTGGGCCAGTTTTGCCTGCGCAAACTTGATAGTAATGGTTCAACCTTCAGCGAAAGTACCGTTACAATCAGACGAAGTCATCAGAGTGGGTGGACCAAAAACCTTTAAACGCTCCATCTTCTTCTTTAAAAGCGTTCATGCACTGGTCCAAAAATATAGTGCTCCATTCTTTAGCAGGCATACAGTAATAGAGGCTGTTAACCTGAAATGGGTTCCGAATTATTGAGAGAAATGAACGAACGAGTGATCCATGTACTAACTAACACGTACCATAAGCTTGGTCCTGATTAGAACCTAAGCGACGTCTGCTCAGCAGACGGGCAGTCGCACATCCGATGTGCATGTTCTTTGACAAGTTCCCATATTTGTGTTTTACTGTCAGGGCTGCCAACGCTGGCAGGGCTGCCAAAATTTAGAAAGCGGGGGAATGCAGAAAAGCTGTTCACCTTATTCGCATAAGGATGACGCATGTTGCGCATCCATCGTTGGCTTCTGCGAATTTGCCGCCTGACTAGGCAAGTTACTCTGCATCGCGCAAGTCATTGCACAGAGCGCTGTACAGAAAAGTGCCACACAAAATAGACACATGCCCCAGTGTTGTATGGGCGGTTCCGGGGAATCCGTGTGTTGTTCCGATTGTACCCAAGTGTTCCAAATCACCAACATATTCGCCATGCATGCCAACCTTGTGTACAACCAAAACTCCAATGTATTTTTCAGGTATACTCATGCATACAGGGGTGTGCACACCAGCGCACCTCACACAACTCAACATCCCAGAGTTAGCACACCA